>PVHY01006509.1:0-74031 GCA_004024945.1 Uropsilus gracilis | reverse complement strand
AAAAACAAAAACCATGGACACACCTAAAAGACATCACATTAGCAGAAACAAGTTAAAAAGATAAAGACAGACACCAAATGGTTACAACTCGGAGTGGGGGGGCGGGACAGAGGGGGAATGGTCAGGGAGGGTGGGGGGGGTGAATCCCGGTAAAATAAATAAATAAATTAATTAATTTAAAAAAATATGTATAACAAAGTAAAAAAAAATAAAAATTTAAAAAAAAAAGAACATTTGTAATTGAGATGCAAGGATGTTACTGATCTATCTGTATTTGAATTTACAAAATTTTTATTGGCAAAGAGACCCAGAGACCCACTGTCATTCAAGGAAAGAGTCTGAAACTAGATTTTAGCTGCTAATTCCACCAAGCCATGCAATTCACTCAGGTCATTATAAATACCAATTATGTGCAAAGGATCCAGCGGTGAAGACAGTGAGGAAAGATGCAGAGCAGGGAAACAAACACCCAAAGAATTAGAGCGTTAGTATGGTGAAAAGACTTACACCAGCAATAGAAGGGAGTAGGGAGCCACAAAGTAGAAGTCTTTGAGCTGGACCCTTGAAAATAAGCTGATGTTCACCATACTTTATTATTGAGACCAAAATACAAAAGAAAAGCTTTTCCAAACAGAGCAGTAGGAGAAAAAATCATAAGACAGAGTAGTTTCCAGTGAGAAGTATCTAGAGGAATAAGTCTTAGAGGACAAGTTTAGGGCTTTATTTTACAGGCAGTGCATAACTACTGGGGGCTCTGTACAAGATATGATCTGTTGTATCTTTCAGAAAGCTTGTTACTGACATGTTCAAAATAAACTAAGCCGGCTACAGGGACACACATTAAAAGGTTACTTCAGTTCAGGAGAAATAAGTGATAGAAAATGATGAGTCATCTCAGAAGGAAAATTGACACACCTTGGTGGCCAGTTGAACAAAGGTTAGGAAGGCAAGGCCAAAGAAGAACAACAACAACAACAAAAAAAAAAGACACAGAGGTTGATGTTATTAACTGAGAAAATAAATCCAGGAAGAGTTGGTGATCGGTGATCCTTTGTGGAGTTCCATGTTGCTTTTCACACCTTCATTCTGACACTCACAAGGTCATAAGTTGTGTAGACTATGCATAAAACTTGGTGTAAAAAGCCGTATTTTTATATTAATTTTAGGTAAAAAAAGAGAAACTTTTTCTCTAAGTGTTCAGCAGTTTGAATATTTCCCTAGTTATAACAAATAATGGTTTTGAAACACCATTCTCAAATGGGGTAAAGAAAAATACTTCATCTTATAAGAGATATTAATAAAAGTATCAACAAAATTTTTAAGACAAATAATTGGTTTTAATGATTGAGGATTTTCATTTTAGCACAAGAAGTACAATAAATGGACTCTCAGAGCCTCTGGAAGGAACACATTTGTGCCAACACCTTAACTTTAATCCTATAAAACTTATTTTGGGTATCCGACCTCCAAAATGAAAGGACAATGAATTATCCATGGTGTTCCAGAAGCAACAGGAAGTCAATACTCCTCTGCATGCTACACAGAGTTATTCACAATTGGGTACTCTCTACCATTGTTATCATGCGCTTCCATTCAACAGCAAACAAAATTGAAATCAAATCTTTTGTCACTCTGAGTTACCTTCATGATTCCTCACTTGGTTAATAGAATCACCTCTACAAATTGTCTTCCAATAGACCCACTCTTCAGCACATCATATATTTATCTTTTCAAGTTTTATTGCCTCTGTACAAGCTGATCTTCCTACTCTCTCTACTTCTCCCTCATGAGTTCACTAAAGCAGTACCTGTTTGAGAAACCTTCCCAGTCACTGATGTGGGCACACATGTCTCCATGCTCTGTGCCCTTCCAGTCTCCTGTCACTGACTGGTGTTTATCACATTAGCACACTATGCAGTGTTAACACACTATGTTGTGTTAGCATAACATGCTGGTTGTATCTTTCACCAGACCATGGCAGCTGGAAAGTAGATATTCTGTTGATTCATCTCTGCATCGCCTGTATCTAACACAGTGCCTAACTCATAAATGCAAATTCCGTGTAATTGATGATGAGAATAAAAATAGAGCCATACACCAACAGCGAAGAAAGGTTAAAGGAAGGAGATTTTAGGATGAGAATATCTTAATTTATTGTAGATAAATGGCAAAGGAGTCACCAGAGGAAGAGGGATTAAATGTGCAAGTGGAGAAAGGGAGAAAAATTTATTCCACAAGGCTGAACATGGTCCAAATAAGTGAGATCACTGACAAAAATAAAGGAACTATTCTTGAAAAGGACTTTTTTTCTCCAAGTAAGAAAAAAAAAAGCAATGGACTAACACAGAGATACTAATTCATTGAAAGATTAATATGCAGATGCTGAAAATAAAAGATGTAACCTTTCACAAGGTATTTTAAGGCATTGTGCTTTTTGTGGTTTCCCTATATTACCTTTCTCAAAGTCTCCCATTGTAATATTGTCAATAGATCAGATAGCTATAGAATTCTTGTGATTTTTTTTTCAGGCTTAATACTCTTTTCCCATGAGGAAATTATCTGCATCTCCCCAGGTGCTTCCTTCCCAAATGAAAAATGTCAGTTTGTTTTCAACCAGGTCAAGTCCTGCTAACCCAGCAATACAAGGGTCTGCAAAGCCAAAGTGGAAATCAGAGTTCCTGTACCTTGGTCTCTGGGCCATACACTAGCTATTGTCTCCCAAATGTATTTTTCACAAGCAAAATGCACCAAAGATTTCTAGAAGATCCCATTCCCACAGAAGCCATTGGAGACAAGATGACAACTCAAATATTGCATGAATAAAAGAATACTGACAAGCCCTACATAACATAGGCGCCTGCCTCAAAGAACAACAGCACAAGTGAACACTATCAACAGTGCTCACCAACCCATTTTTGGAGCAGAAAAACCACTAATTTTGACATTTTCACTGCAAAACAACCTTAGGAATAAACTCCAAGAGATTGGCCTGACTCACCTGGCAAGGAATAAGTAAAGTTAGTTCAAGTAGAAGTGCTCCTTGATTCCATATTTCAGAGAGAGTTATTCTCCTCCCTCACAGTCATCTATCAAGGCTGCAGCTGAAACTAAAGCTGTTGCTGAGTTGTCAACTTCAGTTCCCTTCTTTAGTTTTTATCCCACTCACTTTCTCCCCCTAAAACTTACAGCTGAAGTTTGTTTTTATCCAATAGGGTCAGACTTAAAATATAACTTAAAAATTTAAAAGAAAATAACACACCTGAACCAGCTTCACTTATGGCACAAGGAAACAGATTCTTGAAGCTTTTGTTTCCCATTCAGCTGAAGTTCCAGTAAGTCTTTATGATACTTTAAGCAGAAATGTGTTAAAATTGCCCTCTGTCCCCTGGTTCCTGGTACCCATACAACTAACTGTACCATCCATGGTGTGCTCACTCCTTTCAGGTAGGTTTTATACAACTGTCTCGCCTAAATCAATACACAGACAAAAAGAGACCATCAACATACCAGTCATGATCTCGTCCTATTCAATTAACATCCTTTAAGCTCTAACACACAGGTGCGAGGACTTCCCAGAAAGCAAGCTACCGTAGATTGAATGCTTGCATCTGCCTAAAATTCCATGTTGAAACCTAGCCCCCAAGGTGATGGTATTTGGAGGTGAGGCCTTTCAGAAGTTGTTAAATCTTAAAGTTAGGACCCTCATTCATGACATCAGTGTCCTAGTGAAGGTGATCCCAAAGAGATCCTCAAGCCTCCCTTCATGTGGGAATCCAATGAAAAGAAGGTTGTATATGAAGCAAGAAATCGGCCTCTCCAGATTAAAAAAAAAAAAAAAAATTATGGCATCTCAATCTGGAATTTTCCAAGCTCTGAAGCTGTAAGAAATAAACTCGTGTTGTTTTTAAGCCACCTGGTTCATAACATTTTTGTGACAGCAGTCATCTAAGACACCAAACCCTTAGGAACATAACACCAACACTGGGCTCATCCTGGGACCAGGAATCAGTTTCTCCTTGGATGTCACTCACAATCAATCATTTCCTAAGTGGTTACTCATGTTCCAGTATCACAGGATTATAGAGCACTTAAAAGCAGGGCTGCTATTCCCACAGAGTTTATACAGCAGTTAGAAAATCAAAACACAAAAACATGAAAGAAGTAGAGAAAGAGCAAGAGCCAGTGAAGCACTTCTTTGAAGACAAATACGAGTTAACAAAAGTGGAGGATGCTTCAATGTACGCTAGATCTGACAGCTTGAGGGCGTCCCGGAGAGCGGACATGTGATTCGAGTGACTGTCTACTACATTTAAGTTTTGTATGGCATTCTAGGAAAAGGAAACCCATGAGCCAGGCGCTGAGTTGAGAATTTGCACAGCGCTAGAAAGCTGCCCAGAAAACAGACTTCCACTTCAACTGAAGAAACTACTAAAGATATTCCCCTCCAACTAGGAAAATACCTTGGAGGGTGAATATTTGAAAATTGTTGTTGGGGAAACTCTTGGGAAGGAAATCATGCTTTCCCTTAAAGGGGGGGGGGGGTAAATCTATTAGGTATCAGCTCTAATCTCATTCTATTATTTTAAAAAGCAGAAGTGCAATTGGATTTTCAATACACTATTCTTCCACAAACTATCATAAGAGGGCAACATTCTCTCCCATATGAACAATGCCCCTAATTGGTATTAATGAATTACACTATATGTAGAAATAACATACATTATGACACTCAGGCTTCTGTTAAGTTGCACCTGTAAGAAAAACCAGAGATCAATAAAGGTACAAAATTTCATGTCCCTTGATTGTTCAAGGTTCAATGTCATGGCTTTAGAATCATGTAACTTATCATACTCACCAAATAAAAGTAACCCTACCAGAATCTGGTAGGTGTCAGACGGATAGCAATATCACTTCCACATCTTCAGTAATATATGTGAAATTTTAATTCCAACTTTAAGAAATAGTTTGGAGAAGAAAACATAAGCCAGAAAAAAAAGAAAGCAGGATTCACAGTATTAAAATGGTGTTGCTTTGCCAAGCTGAAAAGTGTTCAGTCCCAAATCACAGCACTTCACCAACCCAAATCAGAATTGAGAGGAAAATAAAACATGAAAGCTGAAGTGAATGGTCCCAACATGATTGAAATTAGACCTATTCTTATCCTTGGAAATACTACTTCCCCCTTTCAGATCATTTCATCGACCTTTCATTAATCTTCTAAGTTGATTTTTACCTGGTAATAGTGACTGAATAGTTCTCAAGGAAGTTGTTATATAACGGTCAAAACAAACTACATTTTGATAGTAATCTGTAGGAAAAGAAAAATTATTCAATGGGTGGATTCAAAATTCTGAAAGGGAATCTATACCAATGCAGCAGCTTTTTTGTTTCTTTGTTGAATGAAGAGAGAACTTGGCAAGCCTTGCTATTCATAAAAGAAAAGAACTATATCTCTTAGCTAGACGTACTTTGTATATAGAAAGCATTCAAAAGTTAGAGAACAGATTAATTTTTTAACTCTAACAATTTTTTTAAAAATTTAAAAAAACTCACTTCAACCTTCAATGAGGGAAATTCTTTTTTAGATGGAATTACTTTGCTCAATCATCTTCCTTACCATCTCACCCCTAATTTCAAACAGGCATTTATGTTGCAGCAGTAAACAGGAACAATGCCTTATTATACAATTACTTGTTTTACTTTTCCTCTACAAACAAACACAAATTTAAAAAAAATGGTAGCAATGGGCCCAGATTATTTTTCATGTTCTTCAGCTTGGCAGAAACCTATGAAAAGCAGATGGAGAAATAGTGGTGACTAAAACCAAAAAAAAAAACAATAGACATATAGTCCATTATAGTCTTTTTATAAAATTGGAACAGTTCTGCATGCAAATATTTAATCTGTCTTGTTAGACACAATGAATATTCAATAGGTATAGTCAAGAAAAAGACAGATTTGATATAGAACAATATCAAGTGATATTTGATACCAAACAAGCTACACTTTGAATACTTAAAATTTTCTAGGCCCCCAAATTATGCATTTTTGGAAAATGAAACTTATCACATGTTGTGCAGGTTACATTCACACTTATGTTTCTCCTTATGGATCTGAAAAATGAAAACAAGACAATTATATTTCACAGAATTTCCCAATCTCCCTGGAAAGAACAATAAATATAGGTTAATTTTTAATATTTTTTCCAGTAAGGTGGTATTATACTGAGTCTCTCCTACAAAATTAAATCTTCCTTAAAATGTTGAGAATAATAATTATCACTTACAATGTTTACTGAAGGCTCATCTCAAGTCCACACTTCTGTGCTCACTGGGTCAAGAAGACCCTGGACTTCATTTTGGAGATATCTTTAAGGAGAGCAAAATACCCTCCCCTCATTACGAGAGAGGAGAGGATGACCAAAGATGGCGTAATGGGCCCCACATCAAAACTGCAAACTGAGCCAGAGGGCATGATCTTCAAAGGCCTTTCGCAGGCACCTGAATTCACAGATAAACTTTTTGACCAACACTGACTGGGAGCGAGACCCCCTAAATCTGACACTAGAGCCATAAAGGAAAAGCAGCAAAGCAATGGAGATGGGATTAGAAAAGATGGCCTGCAGCATGAAAACATGGACAAATCACAAATGAATATAACCTGGCCACCCAACGCAAACTTAAGACTGAAAATTTAGCAGCAAGGTTTGCCTGGACCCAACAACACAGTCCATCATCCAGAGAAAAGACATTATCATAGGAAAGAGACTAATGGACTTAGCACAACCAATAAACAACAAAGAGGGGGGTTTGAGAGAATGGAAGGGGCACCAGAGGGAGGAGGGAGAGGGAAAAAAAAAGAACACAGAGGTTGTAACCTAAAGAACAAAATAAAATAATAATAATAATAAAAAGAAAATGTTTTAATCAAGAACCTAGTTCATCATCATTACCACTATTATTATATAAATGAAACAAGGATACTTCTAAACAGAAAAAGACACTTGATAGGAAGAATGCAAGAAGACCAAAAACCCAATGATGTAATATTTAGAAAAGATAAATGTTACTTAACAGTGCTAACCAGGGTAACAAATATCAAAAAGTAAAGCATAGTTTCTTGTGTATGGTCCATATAACTTCTGGAGTTCTTGTTTATAAATGCAGTGTTTCTTTAATGGCAGGAGATTCAATATAAACCACAAGAATTAAAAAGAAATCACTAAAGTCAAAGTCAATTGAACACATGGTATTGAAAAACTTCAAACTACCTATAGTAGAAAAATCTTTATCAATTACTTAACTGTTGATATTAAAAACATTCGAAATTTTGAACCTCTATGCAGACACATATACAAACACATGATACAAATACATACATAATTATTTATACATGGTCAAAAAAACTGTAAATGTCTCTTTTATCCTCCTTACAAACTAACAAATAGCATTGATAGAAAACGGGAAGCTCTAGGGTCAAAGATAGAAGATGTAATTACTGACAAGACAGCAAACGCAAGCTTCACATTTACACTGGTTCTCTTGGGTAATGCTGAACAGTCCACAGTGAGTTTTCATCAAAGTCACAGAGCACCAAGCTAAAGGAAACCCAATTTTTTATAATAGGCAGCAAGCAAACTGCTCTGCCTTTGAGTAGAGGGAAATGGTATCTTTGTTATGCAAGGTATAAAGAAACCTGCCCCTCCTTGGGGAGGAAGGGGCATATTACCATCTTCCTCTTCAAAGTCTGTTCACTATATATACTGCCTTGAAAGATGGTTTCTAAGAAAAGTTCTCCATGTTTTTGCTTGCAAGGTAGAAATACTAGAGATTAGCACATAATTTTCTCCTAATACATAGATATTATTTGATATATACACATCTAATTTAAGAAAATCTCTGGCCACCCAGGAACCTGCCTGCCTTCTTCCCTTCATAATTCCAAGAGCTCAAGGGAACTAGCCAATGCAAAGACCCATCTAGATTGTTCTCATATTGTCCCTGAATGGGGGAATTAGATTCACTTCATTAAGATTCGATGGTTTCATGCTCTCCGTAGATGCAGGTACTCTAGATTATCTCTATATTGACTTCTCACTGCTGCCAGAAACCATCTCAAATTTAGCAATTGTACAATTGTCCATTTATTATATCATTGGTTCTCTGGTTCAAAATTAGCTAAGAATAGCCCATCTGGATTCTCCACTTAGGTCTCGTAAGAGCAAAATCAAAGTATTAGCAGGGTTGCATTCCTTACTGGGAAATAATTCACTTTCAAGCACATTCAAGATGTCAACAGAATTCAGCTTCTTCTCATACTTTCCTCATGACCTTTCCATCATCAAGTTAGCAGTTAATTTACACGACACATCTTACAGGACAAAGCTCTCTGATTTTTTCTCTCTAATCTCTTCTTTTAAGGATCCGTATAATTATGTTGGGCCCATTCAGGTAACTCAGGATAATCTCCCTATTTTAATATCAATGGGTCAAAAAAAATTACATCTGCAAAGTAACTTTTACTGAAAAAGGAAAGAAATTCACAGACCCATATATGAGGACATACTCTTCCTCATAGTCATAAATTCATCTATTACCTGTTTTTAAAAAGCAATATTAACATTGCCTGAGAATTTTTCAGACACGTAGAATCTCAGGATTCACCCCAAATCTAGTGAACCAATGCCTACATTGTACAAGATCTTCAGACAACTCATAGAGACATTGAAGACCTAAACAGCTTAATGTCCAAAACACATTGTCAGAAGCCATTGCTATCAGTGAGCAAATTAGAGATAGTCAAAATTTGGGTGGTTGGGAAAGGCATCTTCATTTCCCCTGGCAATGCCAATTGTTTTAGAAACTTCATTAAACAAAACCTATAATGGTGAAGAGTTGGAGCTGAGTCTAAGATACTTGTCCTGGTCATTATCACCTGCTGCTGGTCCACACAATACCAGAAAGGAGAGTTTTTCAGCTTATAAAAAAGGGGGGGGGGAATTGTCATTCCTTCCATGACTGTTACAACTTTTCATTGCAAATACAGTCGGTTTTCTCAAAAGATGCATTTAAATTGCATTTAAGTTAATTCTCAAGTGAATTGCTAAAAAGAAAGTTTCTCATTCTTAGCCCTACATCATACCTGAAATCATTCCTTTTGCTTAACCTTTGGCACCAGGTAGAGATCCCAGGTCATATTAGTTTGGCACTGTCTTTACATGATAATGAGCCTTTTTTAGTAACTGGTATGTTCTTGCAGTTGAACTTAGCTAAAGCTGCTTCCATCCATCAAAGATATTTTAATAATTTTGAATCTCAAAAGGAATATTCTAAGTCCATATGCCATTTTGTAAAATTAATCTGATTCTAATACATCCAAAACACTTTCATTTCATGTAATTTTATATCACTCTATTAATGGATGCAAAAACTAAATTAGAGTTTGAAGTCAAGACCCCATGTCACTTTCAGTTGGAATAAAAATGACTTTGTTAACTATTAATATTATGGTGTTTCATATTATTCAATATACAAAGATCTAGAAGTTGTATTTAAGCTAATTCTCAAAGAGAGAATGTCAAAGAGTTTTCCACTTCTTTCTCCCAAAGAGGTCGGATTTAGATCATTACCATAAACAAAAGAGCCTCTGTGAAAGTCTGACTCCAGCAGAGAATTTCTGGCATACCACTGAAACAGGAAGAAAACCCTGCAAGTACTGAACAGGTTTAGAGGAACAGTCTCATTTTACCTGTATCACATTTTCCCCAAGGTAGCACAGTTCAATATTGAGGTATTTTTGGTCCATAATTTCTCCCATTGGGAGAAAAAAAGAATAATATCCCCACTATACAGGACACTGACAAAAATAAAACTTCTTTCTTTCCCCATCCAAAATATTGAATCATTAACTGAAAGATTAGAATGTAGGAAACACCTAAGAGAATAGCACCAGGCCTCAAAGAGCCTATATCACATATGATTGAGTTCATCAGTATTTACCTTTTTCTTTCTGGCGTATTTACACTAGCATGATTTCTTCTCACTCCATCCATTTAAAGTTTTAATGTTTTATTGCAAATGACATGTTTGTCTTTTTGATAGCTGAATAATATTCCATTCTGTAAATACACTCCACTTTTTGATGCATTCATCTATTTTAGAGCATTTGGGTTGCTTCCATATCCTGGCTATTGTAAATAGTGCTGCATTAATCATCTGAGTGCAAGCATCCCTTTGAATTAGTGTTTATGTATCCTTTGAGCAGACTCCCAAAAGTGGAATTGCTGGATCCAATAATAGTTCCATTTTCAGTAGTTTAAGATTGATTCACACAGTTTTCCATAGTGACTGGACCAGCCTGCATTCCAACCAGCAATGTAAAAGTGTTCCTTTTCCTTGCCAGCACCCATTATTGACCTTTTTTTATTTTTACATAGAGGCCATTCTTACCAGTATGAGGTGGTATCTCATAGTGATTTTGATTTTCATTTCTGTGATTATAAGTGATATGAGCATTTTTTCATATTCCTGTTGGTCACTTTATTTCCTCTTTGGAAAAATGTCTTTCAGTCTTCCGCCCATTTTTTGACTAGCTATTTGCTTTGCTTTTGTTGAGTGATGTGAGTTTTTTGTGGATCTTTGATATTAGACCCTTATAGTTGAATGGAGTACAAATTTTTTTTTCCAGTTTGGTTGGGTGTCTCTTTGTCTTGGTTAATTCTTTTGCTGTATAGAAGCTTTTTTGTTTGCTATAATCCCAGCTGCTTATGCTTTCCTTTGTTTTCACTGCTTGTGTAGATGTGTCCTGAAAGATGTTTCTATGGTATAAGTCAGGGTGTTTTGCCTATGTTTTCTTCTATTTATTTTATGATTTCAGGTCTTTAATCCATTTTGAGTTGGCTTTTGTGTATGGTATGAGGGAGTAGTCTCAATTAACTCTTTTGCATGTCTTTTCCCAGTACCATTTATTGAAGAGATTATACTTGCTCCATTGAAGAGATATGTTTTTAGCCCCTTTGTCATGGATTAGCTGACCATTCATGTGTGACTTTATTTCTAGGCTTTCAATTTTGTTTCATCAGTCTGTGTGTCTGTTTACATTCCAGTACCATGTTTTAATTATTATAACTTTGTAGTATAATTTGAAGTATGGGAGTGTAATACCTCCATTCTCTCTCCTTTTGCTCAGGAGGGCTTTGGCTATTTGAGTCTATTATTCTATATGAATTTCAGTAGTATTTTTTGTGTTTCTATAAAGAATGTCATTAAAATTTTTATTGACATTGCACTGAATCTATAGGTTGCTTTTGGTAGGCTAGCCATTTTAATCATGTTAATTCTTCAAATCCATGGGCTGAGCTGAGGATGTCTTTCCATTTTTTTGTGTCTTCTTCTATTTCTTTTAACAATGTTTTAAAGTTTTCTTTGTATAGGTCTTTCACACATCTTATTAAGTTTATTCCCAGGCATTTAGTTTTCACTGATATAATTGTAAATGGAGTAGTTCTGTTAATTTCGTCTTCTTTGGACTGATTTTTTGCATATAAGAAGGCAACTGATTTTTGTGTGATGATTTTGTAACCAGCTACCTTACTGAATTAGTTTATTGCTTTCATTAGTTTTTCTGTAGCATTTTTAGGTTGCCTATATGTATAATCATGTCATCAGCAAAAAGTGATAATTTTATTTCTTCTTTCCCTAGGTGGATTCCTTGTATGTCCTTGTCTTTCTTTGTCTTTCCTTGTTGCTCTAGCTATTCCAGTAATATATTAAAAACCAGTGGTGAAAGTAGACAATCTTGTATTGTTCCTGATCCCAAAGGGAAGGCTTTCAGTTTTTTCATGGTTTAAGATGATACTGACTTTGGGTATGTCATATATTACTTTATAATAAAATAATTTTTAATCAGTATTTTGACAATAAGTTCTCTACCAAATAAAGGAAACTGAAGTCAACACATGATTTCCATTCCATTAGCAACACTGCAATAATGCAAATAAATAAAACATTTACAATTTTTAAAGAAAACAAGGTACTGAGAGAAGATCACCAAGGAGAGAAAAAAGTTGGCCAGGACATGGCTACTTTGTAGATAGAAAGATAAAGAGTAGAGTCCAAAATCTTGCTGAGGGCTCAAGTCTGGGTGATTGAACAAATGGAAGTATCATTAACAGACAGACAGCTATTGATAGATTACTTCAGACCCAAAGTCAACGTTACCATTCAGTTTCAAGATAAGATAGCTTCATCAGTTTTCTATTTCTGAATGTTGAGAAAGAGGTCAAGGTATAAAAAGCTCTCAATAAGGGATTATATACTTTTTCTTCAAAAATATGAAAGAAATCCTTTTCCCAGTCCATACCAATGTCTAGTCTCAGTCAGTAATCTGCATTCAAATTAGTCACTTTTGTTATTAAAAGAAAACATTTTTCTGCTCCAAATTTTTCTAAGCAGTAGTTATATCCCTTTAAGTAGGGACTGTGTTTTCAGTGAATTTTTAAGAAAAAAATAATTGATTTTGAAGCAGTTTAAGTCTACTTTTGTATATATTTTCAAGTTTGTGTATATCTGATGTGAATTGAAAAAGGAACTATGAAATGATTATTAGATGTTGTTCTCTCTCCATCCCTGTCTTTCTCTCTCTCTCATTCTCTTTCTCTCTCTCTCTCTCACACACACACACACTCACACAGAGAGTCATGTTTCTTCATTCCCCAGCTATGACAAATCTTGATATACAAAAATGGAATTGAACAGAAAAAGGACATCTTGATGTAGAAACTGTCCTCTGTCTTATCTGAAAGTTTATCATAAAAATGTAAAGCTTGACATCATCATTTACTAGTTATTGATAATATGCAGGATAATAGGCATTTGAGATATTTAAAAATAGTGCTTTCCAAAAGAGAAACCAAATAGAAATAAAAATATTTAGAAATAAATGCATGTATTACCATACATGCAATTTTCTTTTCATCTCCCAAATTATTAACTATTTCTGGGTAAAATAGTCTTCCCCATAAATAACTGCATTTTAAAATTATCCATAAACTTAGTGACTGAAAATAGCAAAATATCTATTATCTCCCTTCTGCAGATCAGGAATCCAGAAACACCTTCACCAGTTGTGGTAGCAAGATGCTGGCAGGCGCTGCCATCAGCACTGGCTGGACAGTAGTAGGAGGGACCACTTGTGAGGTCACTCATGCAGTTACTGGCAGAAAAATCAGATCTTCACTGGCTCTTGGCTGCAACAATGGTTCTCTACCACGTGGGCCCCTCCACAGGGCTAGTTGAGTATTGAAGAGCATGGCAGGTGGCTTCCCTCAGGATGAGTAAACAGAGTGAGGAAACCAGAAAGAACAAGGAAAAAGTCACAAAGACTTGTAACACCAACATGCAAAAATTACCATCACTTCTGCCATAGTCAATTCGTTAGAAGTAAGTTACTAAGTACAGCCCACACTCTATGGAAGGAAACTAAGCTTCACCTGTTGAAGAAAGAGTATCAAATAATCTATGGTCATCTTTCTACACCACCACGGCATCCACCACTCACATTTTTCTGCCCTGCTCTCAGATCTTTCCCAGGCCCCTGGAAATATTATATTTCCAGAGCCAGCATTAACCACGACTACATACAAATGCCTTTATTTTAGTATCTATGTGCCAAGTACAACTCCACACACACAAATAAACTTTTTGGAAACCCAAAAAGTTCCTACCCTTATGAAATAACCAAATATACTACATATCAACATAAAACATATTTGGTAGAGAGTCAACTTCTCAGTTTTAAGAATTCCAGTGACCTTAGTCTATAAAACCATTATCTTTGTCTTTGACTGCATGCTTTTTACTTTGCTCTAACATTTATGCAAGACCCAGCAGCAAGATTTGCTTCTGTGTTCTTTCTCCCAGCTTAGTCGACTTCCCTGTATATGCCAGATTCTCAAAAATAACCAGAAATTCTCTCAGCTACCCTTCAAACAGCCCTTTTTTTTTTCTCTGCTGCTGGCTCTCCTCCCTGAAAATTTGGCTATAATTCCTCCCTTTCTGAAAAACTGCAGGCTATGCTGGAACTAGCAACTGCTCTCCACCTGAGGACATCAATAACCAAGCCCTCCCCACTGCTATGAATAGGGAAACCATTCTGTGGGTAGTTGCCATCTTGGCTCTCGTCTCACCATAGATTTATCTATCTTGGCCCATGATCCACTTCCTCATCAGTGGATCTTCAAAGATTCTACCACCCCACAACTCTCTAAGCAAGGTGTAGTAAAAAAAAAAAAAAAAACAGACAAAAAACAACAGTAAATATAAGATAAAGGATGAAATATTGAGGGTATTACCTAATTTATACTACTTGTCACCATTTTCATATCTAACTAATACTGGGCTACAATTAAAAATTTAATTCCAAAAAAAGAGGAGTTGATCTCTTAAAAAGCCCAAAACCTCTTGCTATGCTTCATTTATTCAGTTATTTCTTTTTCCCATTCCATCTGTGCCCTAGATGTTTATTTGTATTTAATAGTACCCAAGTGGTGAGTTGTTGATATAGTATATTTAGAAAACCAACTAGTCTCTCTTTTATCTGCCATATTACTCCAGATGGAATACACATTGGCATATCACACAAGCCTTCCTGGTTACCTTCTGTTCGTGGTAGCTATGCCAGAGAAGAATATGAAAATTGGAACTTTTCACCAATGGCAGACAATTTAATTGAATTAGAATGTTCCAAATTTTCTGAATGGCATTGGGTTGCACTTTGCCATTTTATATTTTTTTCCCTCTGGCTTGAGTCATCCATACAAATGTCTTTCATGGAAAAAGTATACAGCACATATCTTGAGGTGTAAAAGAGGAAGCTGCATTTCCTAGAATCTTCATCAGTTTTTCCTTTTGGCATTTCTTTTACTAATTAAGTATATTCTTATCTCATCACCTATTGTACTAGACTACCAAAAAAGGTAATTACTTAGCTTAAAATAACAGTATCAAGTGGGTGACATAAATAAAACCATAAATATATGCAGACATGTACTAATTTAACCAATCACTACAGAAAATAGTCATGGAATCACCACATGGTTCCCTAAACTCCTCCAACCAGAGCTTCATCACATACTTTTGCAATGTCACCTAACACCCCTCAACACACACACACACACACACACACACAGAGTCACACAGGAAAATTCAAGGATTACTCATTCAAGAACCAATCTGTTAGGGAAAATGTCTTAATTAGTCCAGGCTGCCATAAAAAATTACCATAGACCAAGTGGGTCAAACATTTCTCATAGTCCTAGAGGCTGGGGAAAGTGAGATGAGATCAGAGTGTTAAAGTGACCAAGTTGTAGTGAGGGTTTCTCTTCCTGGTTTGTAGAAGGCTGCCTGCCTGTCATGTCCTCACACAGAGTCAGGAAGCAGGTTCATAGTATCTCTTATCTTATAAAGACACTGTCACAAGATATGAGTGTCATGCCCATATCTGATTACCATCCACAAACCCTCTCTCCAAACACCATCACAATAGACTTAGGGTTTCAATGCTATTTAGCAGAATTTCAAGCATTCAGTCCAGGGCAGTAAGAAAGTACCATTGGAATAAACTAAAAATATAGCACCAATCATCTCTGGCTTCCAATATAGCTCTTATATAATTAAAGAAATGGAAATTGGTCTGTTTCTGCCAAGATAGTGGCCTACAATGAAATTTTATAATGAAATTAATTTTCAGAGAGAAAACACTTCTCAGTACCAACTGACCTTTATTGAGTATTTTTGCTACATATATGTACAAGATTCACAACACAACTGCAAGCCACATTAGCAGCACTGAGTCCCGCCAGCTAATGGTACTTCAGGTCAACACTCTCAATCAGCTGAAACTCCAATGAAACACTGAATGTCACAATGCAGTTTCCTGGAAACACATCACTTATTTTATTATCCAAATTTTAGATGTTTTAAAATGTCTCCCAATACACTGTCTTGCTTGAAAAATTATAAAAGAGGCCTGGAAGGTAAAAAAAAAGAATTATGGGGGGGAAAGTGGGAAAAAAATACTTCTAACACTAAATTCAGAAAAAGATACATAATTCTTTTTAAATATTTGCAGTTATAGTAATATTTTGAGGATTATGAACACCCTTTTTCTCCTGGCTTTTTCAGTGTGAGACAATTGCTTTTCTTTGTATCTGAGAAAGAAGAAATTTTTCACTGAAAGTATGCAGAGTAAGAATGAAGAAATATCCAGTTTCCCAAAATGCAAAATAAGATTATGCAGTAAGAAATAACCTTGAATGTCAGGTTTTCATTTTGACAGAATATAAGCACCAAGAGAACAAGTGTTTTCTTTGTTTTGTTCACTGCTGCATTCCCTAAGAATACAGTGTGGGTCATAGCACACAGACAACAAATCAAATTACTGAAGGAAGGGAGGAAGGAGTTCCTGTAGCCTTTACCTCTTTTTTTAACATATTAGTAACCATGCCTGTAGTTTCCAGTTCAACCTTTGCCAGAGTTTTTGAAAGTATTTGCCAAACTAGAAAACATAAGCAGGAAATGCACTTTACTATTCTATCACAGAATCATGAGGGGCTTAGGTGAGTAAGAAGGGAATTAACCTCCCCCAATGAGATTGTGGAAGAGAAAAAAGAGAATAAGACAACCAGAAGTGTCTCTCACTCATGTCTCTCTCTCCCCAAATCCCCTGCTCAAGTCCAAGGCTGAGAGTACTAAGCACAACTTAGCTTCTTCACATGTCTCACTATTCAGTGTGCCTCCTCCAGGTCTTTTCCCAAGTCTTCCTTCCTCCCCCAAGTCCTTTTCACTTCTTTTTAGCTTCCCCTTGCTGCTCAACTCCACCCTCCCTTGTGCGGGGCAGGGAACCTGGAATCTCCCCTTTCTATAGAGATTACACCTACACAGAAGGAGAGGCAAACTAACTTCAGAAACATGAAAATGCTGGTGAGAGGATTAGTCTTCTTAGGCATATTAGTTTTCTACTGCTGCGCTATAAATTATCACAAATTTAGTGCCTTAGAAAAATTTTTATTATCACTCTTTCTGTGGTCAGAACCCCCAGACATGGCTTAACTAGGTGCACTGCTCAGGGTTTCACAGGCTACCATCCAGGTAAGCTATTAGCTGCATTCTCCCTTGAAGGCTCAAATAATCAGTATCTACCTTCAATAAAGTTGTTGGCAGAAGTCCTTTCATTGTAGCAATAAAACAGAGCGCCCTGAATTTCTACTATCAGCTGGAGGCCACCTCAGTTCTTGTGAGCACCCAGAGTTCTCTGACCCACAGGTATCCTCAAAATGGCTACTTCCTTCATCAAATCCACAAGAAGAGTCTCTATTAATTGACTCCCTGTCCTTGTTTTCTGGACTTTTACTTGGTTGAATCAGGTCTGACTAAAATACCCTTCTTTATGAGTCACTCATAATTAACTTTGGGTTCGAAATCTTGAAAATACCTCCAGGAACCAGGTCTCAGCATGATGTTCCATTTCATCATCTACATTCTGTCATTTAGCATCAACTTCCCAGTTTAAGGGGGAAAGACTCAATAGAGAGCATGGGAATTACTGGGGGTCAGGGGCTCATCATAGGGTCTATTCTCCATAGCAACAGAGCTAATGCAGAGCTCCCTCTACTAGCAGAGAGGAAAGAGGAAATAGCTGTGTGAGCAAAGAGCAGGCAGGGAGATGGGGCCATCATCTCCTGAGAGACAGAAGAGGGAAAAGGACTCAAAATCTGAGAGACTGGTCATTTTTCCCTATAGAAATTGGGCTTTACCTGGACTATTTAAGTCATGAGGGCAGAGAGAGTTTAAAATCAGATCAAGTCAACAGTTATTTTATTAACTGTTCAGTACCCAATTAATTAAAGACAAAGCAAAGAGCTCACATTTTTGTCCATACATCTCAAAGATATATGTAATATAAAAACAATGCATGACTTGCTGCTGATATTTATATGAAGATTTGTAAGTAAGCTCAGGTATGATATTAGTCCTTGGTGAATATAATGAATGCTATCCAATTACAGGTGATGGAACATCATTTCTAAAAAGGCCATTCTAAATTTAAAATATACAATATTCAGAATAAGTAATAATCCTCTTGTTTTGAACATAAATAAAAAGATATATAATTTTTGTTAGGTGAAAGTATTTCTTTGTACCTACCAAACACATGTTGAATAAATAACGCCCATTTACATGGCTGTCAAAGTAGAAGTCAGCTCAGCAAATGCATATATCTCAAGGTAGCTCTTCAATTTACACAAAAGTCCCTGTCAAGGATTTGTTAGAATTTACAGTACACTTTACCATCTTAACCATCATTATATCACTATCACCATTTACTATTTATTTAGTGGTTTGTGTATATAGCCTTAGCAAATCATTGAAATACTAAAGAAACATGCAATTGTACCCATTTTATAGATGAGAAAACTGAGGTACTGCAAGGCTAATTATCCAAGGTCACACAAAGAGGAAGTTGTTTCTGCAGCAATTTAAACTCAGATCTACATGATATTGAAGGCCATGTTTGGAATCTTTGCATTTTACCTATCAAACTCATCTACTTAAGCCAATTAAAGTCAGAAAAACAGTTAAATAGCATAGTTAAATAGTTGTATCTACAGTTTTCAGAAGTAGTATAATGGAAAAATTAATTCCAAGGTCCACCTTGGGGCGGAAACCCTCTTCTATAGCCCTAGAAAGGGTAAGAGTGGCATCTCTCCCAGACTGCCATGGTTTCCTACCTCTAGGACAAAAAGAGAAGGCCTCCCACACCAAGTCTGTGCTGACTACTATCCTTACTCCCAGACACAAAATCAGCAACGGATGCTCAAATCTCAGAGAGAGTGATCCTGGGAGTCCATAGCCCCAGTCACAAAAAATCCCATGCCACTCTTTATGTAGGAGAGTTCCCTGTCACCCCCTGACTTTTCCTCCTCAGGTCCCAAGGACTTACCTATCTTTCTCCCACTACCACTGTTGGTTGCTTCCAATCATGGATTTTCCCTTCTCTCACCTTCTGCAACAGAGGCTGGTCTCACATTTTCTGAATTTTAACCTTCTTATCAAGGAAAAAAGCAAATCAAAAGCTCCCCATTCATCCTACCCTTTCTATAAGATGTGGAAACTCACATTTGCATGTAATTTTCAGTGACCAGACTGAGAGATTCAGGTAAAAAGGAGGTGAATATACCAGTTGCTATGACAACAGCGAGATATAAAATGGCATAGCAATTCATAGGAGAAGCTTTTAAAACTACATAAATTTGAATCATTATAAGAAACCATCCCAAAATGCATATATAAAAATGACTAGCCAATTGAAAGAATGAGGTCTATCACACAAATAAACTACTTTGAATTAATCAGGCAATTAAAGATATATACACAATTTTAGTCCTCCAGAGACCATGAAAAGGAGGAGAATTACAAATTCTGACACCTCTGTAGCACTGCTTGTCAATCAGACTGATCCAGCTACATTAATGATAAAATTTTCCATGTCAACCACAACTCTAAAAATTAAGTCACAACTAAATTACAAGGCCAACACACAAAATAGAAGTGTTTACCTTCACCATTTAATGGTGATGATTATTCTCTCTTAAAGTTTTCTCTCCCTTGATTTTCTAAAACTGAATTATTATTTAGAACCATCCTCTCTCTCTAATTATCCCTTTCTCTCCTTTTGATTTCCTCCAAGGTTTCGCAGATGACACTCATCCCTTTAGTCTGATGATTCCCAAATCTATACCTCTACTACCAAAACCTCTTCAGCAATGTGAACACCAATCCCACCTATATGCAAAGCCTCCATCTGCATGTCCTAACGGCATCTAAGAAATGACACCCCTATACTCAAGCTTAAAAGATCAACTTTTGCCCATAGTGGCAACATGGATGCAGCTTGAAAGGGTAATGCTAAGTAAAATACATCAAAAGAAAAAAGATAAATACTGGATGGTATCACTAATATATGGAATATAAAATAACTCAATTAGTACTCAGATAAAGACAAGCTGAAAAACTAACCCTTGATAGCTGACTACAAAACAGAAAAAGGAGGAATGGGGGTGGGTAAGGGGAAAGAACAAAAAGGGAAGAGAACACAGTCTGTGGCAGTAGAATATGAGTTAAAAAAATAATTAGTTCCCCTAGATTCCATGAAGTTAATGGCATCGATATCTTCTAGAAATTAAGCCAAAAACAAAAAGAAGAAAGAAAGAAAAAAAAAGCACGAAGGGAGGGAGGGACGGAGGGACAGAGGGAGGGATGGAGGGAGGGAAGGTGGGAAGGAAAGAAGGAGGGAAGGAAGGAAGGAGGGAAGGAAGGAAGGAGGGAAGGAAGGGAAGGAAGGAAGGAAGGAAGGAAGGAAGGAAGGAAGGAAGGAAGGAAGGAAGGAAGGAAGGAAGGAAGGAAGGAAGGAAGGAAGGAAGGAAGGAAGGAAGGAAGGGAAGGAAGCAAGGGAGGGAGAAAGGAAGGGAGGGAGGGAGGGGCAGGAGGGAGGGAGAGAGAAAGGAGGGAAGGGAGGAAGAGAGAAACCTTTTTAATCACTCTTCCTTATCTCTAATATACAGGCACTAAGCTCTATTCATTCTACCTCTGTCACACCTACTGTGTCTCTCTACTGCACTAAAATCAATCCAGTATTCACCAAGTCAAGACCTGTGCAGGACTTCTCATCTAAACTACAGGAATTGAGAGGAGGTGGGTGGGGGGCATGGGGAGGGGAAGGGAGAAAAAAAAGAAAAAAAAATTAATAAACTACAGTAATTGATTATACATCTCTCCCTGCTTTCAAGCTTTCTTTAGTTCAATGTTCCCCATACAATCCTGTCTTGAGAATTACACGGATGTTTTCTTTTAATATAGGTTTCCACACCTTTCCCAAGACCTGGATTCTCTTGAATCCAAATCTTTAGCAGAGGGACTTGAAAATGTTTATATCCCTAAGTACTCCCAAAAGATTCTCCTAATCCGATGGATCAGGAGACCCAGTGCTGACAAACTGATTTAACTCACAATTCTAGACCAAAATTCTCCAAGGCTCCCATTGCTGGCAACCTTGTCCAAATTCCTGACTTTCTACTTAAGGCCCTCCTAGATGTGTGCACACCTTCTACTCATGTTTCCTACATGAATCCAGGTCTTGGGAAAGGTGAAATATAAAGGAAACTTATATTAAAAGAAAACATCCATGTAATTCTCATGACAGAATTGTATGGGGAACATTGAACTAAAGAAAGCTTGAAAGCAGGAAGAGATGTTTAATCAATTACTGTAGTTTATTAATTCCTACTACATTGCCTGTAACATAACTATACCAGAAACACTATTTATCATCCCAGAATTTGTTCTGCACTTACCCACCATGTTTTTGTTCACATAGTATCCTTGGTCTAGTTAATCCATCAGCCTTGTCTCTCTCTGCTCAAAACCCATGCACACCCTTCAAAGTTCATTGAACTTTACTTGTGCTCTTTTTTTTTTTTATTACCATCACCTTAGGAATTAGATACATCTATTGCTGTGCAATCATATTGCTATTTTGTGTGTGCATGCCTAACTTCTATTCCATTACTTAGATGAAGTTCTTGGGGTGGTCACAACTGGTGATCAAGATGGAAAAACAAAGATGTGAAATAACAGTACTACTGATTGCCTGCAGCAAATTGATCTGCCCTTTATTCCTTCTGCTCACCCACAACACCCACACCATTATCACTGCCTGAATGCCCTAATTTGTCTTTCTCTTTCCTAGTCAAGTCCTAGTCTTTAAGTCACTCAAATTGCGGGTCACCAATTATTCACATGAGAAAGACCTGGATTCTCATGAAAATGACCTAGATTCCCAGGTTTCTACTCCCATATCTAAATTACTAAAACGAGGAGTCGAGTTGTAGGGTGAGTTAGATTTTTTTCCTCCATTACCCTATAACCAGCACCTGGGATACTACATCTTCCCCATGATTGTTCACTCCAGTAGGTGTGCTCATGTGTAAGTTGGCATACCTGAGCCTAGGAGAGATGATAAAGGGGA
This sequence comes from Uropsilus gracilis, assembly GCA_004024945.1. Classification (NCBI taxonomy): domain Eukaryota; kingdom Metazoa; phylum Chordata; class Mammalia; order Eulipotyphla; family Talpidae; genus Uropsilus; species Uropsilus gracilis. The sequence continues at coordinate 51,948 of PVHY01006509.1, read as the reverse complement.
GCAGAGAGTATGCACAGAAGCACAAGGGAGCACATGAACATGAGCAACAGAGAAGAAGAGAATGTCAGAGAGCCCAGAGAAAGAGTGTAGAGATTGCTGGGGAACTGGGGCCTCGCCAGCCTCCCAGCTCCACCTCCCTGGTCCTAGCCTTGGCCTGCCTGGTGTGTCTTTGTTACTGCTAAACCTCAATTCACACTCAGCTCTACAATGTATGACCTGATCTCAGGTAGCTGATATTGGGCTACACCCCAACAATCAGTTGTTATTACTACTGCATAATTATCACTGTCCAAAAAGTCTTTTCATTCACCTTGATCAAATAGGACATGAAACTAAAACAATTAACCATAAATGGCTTGTCTATTTCTCTCATAGTACGATGCTATCATGTACATGAAATAGCAAACAAAAAGTAGTAGTAGACACAGAGAATAGGGCTCCAAATTGAGAAGGATTCAATACTGTAACATCATACGCAACACTGATATTCAGTGCCCTCGTCCAGGAAGGAAAGTCTACCTTATGCTTCTAGAGCTAAACAATATATGGGCAATTTCTACCAAATTGTGATAAATGTTAAGAACTGAGACTTTGTCTAGATATTTTCCAGACAATATTATGATGAACTCTTTCTGTCACAACTAATCAATAGCAACTTCTTAGCCTAAGACTTCTATATTGAGGTATTTTAATGACTACTTTCCAAAGCACTCAATACCCTCACCCTGCACCCAGTTCATAGCTTGCTTTTTCCTTCATCATCCCAGTTATTATTCTAATGCAAACAATGTCCAAGGAGTTATGCTCTATGAAAGATTCAACAAGTCCCTTTCATGAAAGAGGTGAGAGTTACTCCCAGTACTTTTTTGTCTTCTCATGGGAAGATGAAAGAAATAAAGTAAATTCCATTACATTTTTTGGTCTTCAGGATGCACTATTTCTGATAGACGTGTCAAAAATTTTTTTATACAAAATATGATTTCTGGGCTCAGTTTCTTTGCTAATCAATATGTCAGGTTATGGCTTATAACACTGGCAAAGCTTCTCTGGGGAGCAGTATTTGTTGTGTGTGACACTAAAGAATGTTCCCACAATGTCCATTTTAAAAGACAACTTAACCAAGGTGGCATGTTGCCTTGTAATTCATTCTCAAAGGCTAGATGCTGTTTTACCTTTAAATGGCAGGTTTTCTTTTCTGAGAGCTATTTTTTTCAGTCTTTCAATAGTCTTCTTCATAGCAACTTTTATTAAGATATAATTCACATATAATAAAATTCACCCTTCAAAAATGTGCAATTCAGTGTTTTTAATATATTCACAGAGCTGTATAAAGATGACTATCTAATTTTAGAACATTTTTATCACTCCAAAAAGTGATCAAATCATTGTCATCATTAACACTCTCCACTCCACCCAGCTCCCACCTCCAGACACCATTAATCGAATTTCCAACTATTAGAATTTGCCTATTCTGAATATTTCATGGAAGCTAAAATATACTGTATGTGCTTTTTCATGAATTATTTCTTTTAGAATGGTTTTAAGGTTCACCCACATTTATGATGAATCATCACTTCCTCCTTTGTGTTGTTGAATAATATTTTTGTTTATAAATATAAGTAAATACAGCATATTTTTGTTTATTCATTCTTCAACTGATAGATACTTAGGTAGCTTCTACTTTCTGGTTATTATGATTATGCTACTATGACTGCACAGGGTTTTATACAAAAACTTTACTATTTATTTATGGCTATGTTTTCAATTCTCTAGGTAATATTGCTAGGAATAGAACTGGTGGCTCATAAAGATCTATGCTTAATTTTTTTAAAAACTACCAAAGTATTTTCCAAAGTGGATGAACATTTACAACCCCACCAACCAAAAATGCTCCAGTTTCTACACATCCTCACCAATATTTGGCATTTCCTTTTTGTGTGTGCATGATTGTCATCTTAGCAGATATGTATTTAATTTGCATGTCTTTACTAACATGAATTTTGATGATCTTCTCATGGGCTTATTGGCAATTTACATATAATCTTTGGAGAAGCATCTGTTCAGATATATGCCTATATTTTAATAGGGTTCTTGTCTTTCCTATTTATGAGCTACAATATTTTATATTCCAGACATGAATTCCTAATCAGATACATTATCAAATTCTATGGGTTATTTTTTATTTCTTTTTTCTTTACTTTTTTTTTTTTTTTTTTTTTTTTTTTTTTTTTTTTTTTTTTTTTTTTTTTTTTTTTTTTTTTTTTTTTTTTTTTTTTTTTTTTTTTTTTTTTTTTTTTTTTTTTTTTTTTTTTTTTAGAAACTAGGTCTCACTATGTTGCTCGGGATACCATGAACTCAAGCGATCCCCAGCCTCAACCTCCCAGGTAGCTGGGATAATAGGTCCCTGCCACAGCTCCTGGCTGCTTTTTCAAGATCAGGTCTCACTATGTTTCCCCGGGTAGTCTCAAACCCTTGAACTCAAGCGATTCCAAGCCTCGTGCCTCTCAGCACTTGGACAATAGGCATGTGCCACCACGCCTGACTTGAATTTCTTAATAACATTTTGAAAGTTTTTTTTTTTACTAGTCACTCACCCAATGAAAGAACACTGCCACAGGAAAGAAAGAGAGAATGGAGGGGGTACCAGAGGGAGGAGGGAGAGGGAGGTATCCCAAAAAACATTTACCAAGGTTGTGGTTTAATGAATAAAAAAAATTAATTAATTTTTTAAAAAGATGTGATACAGCTTGACTAGCTAAAATAATCCTGGGAAAGAAGAAAATTAAAGGTACCATAATTTCTCACTTCAGACTGGCAAAAGCTTCCAGTTTTTCATCACTGACTATGAGATTATTTGCAGATAATTATACACTCTTTCTATGAGATAAGAAAACTCCTTACTATTGCTAGTTTGGTGCGTGCTTTCATCATGAAAGGGTTTTGGATTTCAGCAAATTTGCCTTATCTGCTATATGATATAGTGGTTTTGTCCTTTATTCTACTTCATTGGCATTGATTGATTTTATTTTATAGTTTTATTGAGATATAATTGATAAACTGAAAAATTGCACTTTATACAATTTGATAAATTCAGAGATGTGCATTTACCTGAGATACTGTTATCACAACCAAGATATTAACATTCTCCATCAGTTCTAGCATTTTCTTTGGTACCTTTGTTTTTGCTTGTGCATTTATGTTTTTAGAATTGCTTGCTGTTGTAATTTATAATAAGATCACTTAGTATGATATCTAGCCAATTAATAAATTTAAGCACACAATACCAGGTTGTTAACTATAGCCACTATGTGGTACATCAGGTCTCTAGTACCTATTAACCTTGTCTAACTATAACATTACACCCATTTTACAAACTCCCCAGTTCCCATTTCCCACTACCCCTGCAAACCATGCTTCTATTTTCTTCTGTATTATGCTTCTGGAAATTTGTAGATTTAGATAACTCTTGTCAGTATATATATTTGCAATATTTATCCTTTTAGAATTGATTTATTTCACTTAGCATAATATATTCCAAGTTTATTCATGTGTTGCGATCTATAAAATTTCCTTCTCTTTTTAAGAGTAAATTGTAGCATGTTATCAAAAATAAGCCAGAAAGATAAAGAGAAATACTGAATGATCTCACCTATATGCAGAATATAGGGACAACAAAGGACAAGCAAGAGAGGGCGAGGTGTTAAATCGAGGGAGGGAGGGCACAAGATATTAAGATGATGTTTCACAGGTGATAAGATGGTGAAAGAACCTCATGTAGACAATAATGTAAATATATATGTGCACAATCAATTTATAAAAATAAAATTAAATTTAAAAAATGAATTAAATTAAAAATTTTTAAAGATGAAAAATGTAACTACCTGTAGGGATGGATGTTAATTATGCTGTGATATTTTTTAAAGTACGCATGTATTAGATCATGTTGTACACCTAAAGATATTACAAGATATGTGTTAATTATAGAGCAATTTGAATAATAATATTACACTAAAAATATTGATTAAAATGAAATTTTAAAAAGCAACACATCAGAGGTATCATAATTAATATATTTAAATGTTTTAGTGAACTTTTGTCTATTGAGTATGCACATACTGGGTGATGCTATAAAATATATGTATCTCATAGGGAGTCACAATAAAAGATTTCAGGTGCTGCTAAAAAATAATAATAGTCCATTATACTTATTTACCATATTTCTTTATTCATTCATTTAAGTTCTTTCCATATTTTAGCTTTTAGGGATAATGTTGCAATAACAAGGGAATGTAGTTATCTCTCTGAGATCCTGAATTCAATTATGATACGATAGTTCTATTTAATTTCTTCACAATCTCACCAGTCCTTGCTATCTTCTGTTTTTCAATTCTAATCATCCTAACAGGTATGAAATAATATCTCATTATAGTTCTTACTTGCATCTCCTTAATAATGAGTGATATGGAACACCTTTATATATATATATATATATATATATATATATATATATACACATATATACACATATATACACATATATATATGTTGACCATTTGTATGTCTTCTTCAGAGAAATGTCTATTCAAGGCCCATGTTTCAGTCAGGTTATTTGGGGGATTTGTTTCAGTTTGGGTTTTTTATTATTTAGTTGGAGGAATTCCTTACATATTTTCACAACTCATTCCTTATCTAAGACTAGCAAATACTTTCTCCCATTCCAAATATTACCTATTCACTCTGCTCATTGTTTTTTTCTGATTGATTTTCATATGGTGAACAGCTTTGCATTCCAGGAATAAGTCCCAGGTGGTCGTGGTATATTGTCCTTATTTTATTGAATTTGACTTTGTAGTATTTTTGTTGCAGATTTGACATCTATATTCATAAGGGATATTGATCTATAGTTATCTTTTCTTGTGCTGTTTTTGAATCTGAGATAATACTGATCTTGTAGAATGAGGAAAGAAGTGATCCTCTTCTGTTTTTTCTGAAAATACTGTGAAGAATTGGTATTAATTCTTCTTTAACATTCATAGAATTCAACGAGTGAAGCCTTCTAGGTCTGACTAAGACATATTTTATTGTCTAACATATGGTCTATCTGGAAATGTTCTATCTGTACTTGAGAAGAATTTGTATTTTGCTATTTTGAGGTAGAGTGTTCTGTGTATTTCTTTTAGGTCTAGTGGGTTATATATAATATTGTTGAGGTTTTCCTCAGGGGAAGTTTCTATTGATTGTGTTTTTTTTCCCCTATGTATGGTACATAATTTCCTGTTTCTTGTGTGTCTTATAAGTTTTTATTGAAGGCAACTCTAGAAATAAGAACAACCCCAACCACTCTCCTTGGGATATTTTGACTTGTCTGTGTGCTTTTTTTGTTGTTGATGATGCAATTAGCTATTTAGTGATTTTTACCACATGTAAATTCTGTCAAGTCTATATCCTTTATCAAATGCAGTCATTAAAATCTCTACTCTGTTAACTTTCTGGCAAGTTAATGACTGGACAGAAATTTTCTTGATGTCTTCAACAACAAAGTCTTCCAACTCTGCTGTGGGGTTCTGTCTGTATACTGGGTATAATGTCAGCACTTTGGCATCTTGAAAATTTGCCTCTGCCTTACTTCCAGCCTGTACAGAGCCTCAATTTCAGCTATAAAGGAAAAATTAGGATGTTCCACGTCTTTCTTAGATACTACAAAACCCAGGATAGCTATACAACTCTGCCATGGGATATGCCAGAGCAAGTCACTCTAAACCTCTCCTGTTTCATATCAAAGTATTACATATTTTGGTCAACATACAGTGTGCCCTAACTGTTATTATTGTCTCAGACAGCTGTGTATTAAACAGTGGCTGGTGATTACTTTGTTTTCGACAAAGATTACAAAGAAAGAGCTTTTACTGATAAGTGACTAAGTCAAACAGAGAAAACCCCTGTGATGTGTTCTTTTCATGGAGCTCCCAAATAGTTCAAAAACTGACAAGTACCCCAAAAATGGGCTTCAAGGGGAACTCCAAATCTACTTTTCTTCTTTAATGATTGCTAAGTGCTGGATACCTAGCTCCCATGTTTTCAAGACTATGACAGGACTTGGGGAAGTGGGTGGAAATAGAGCAAATTAAAATGCCACAAAGCTTATTGCTTTTTTTTTGCTTTTTTTTAAAAAAGATTGCTTTTTTTTTTATTAATTGTACAACATTGTCAACCCCAAGGTTCTCCCACCACCTTATCACCTGTGAACCATCTTAATCTCTTGTGCCCATCCCTCCCCCAGTTTTACTCCCCTACCCCTCTCTTGCTCTATGCTTCAGTTCTGTTGACAACTTTAAATTTTTCTTGTTCATTTGTGTGTTTTATTTTCCCTATATCCCTCATATAAGTGATACCATCAAGCATTTTTTCTTTTCTTTCTGGCTTATTTCCTATAACATGTTTCCTTCTAGCCCCATCGATGTTGCTGCAAATGATGTAAAGTTTGTCTTTTTTGATTGATGAATAATATTCCATTGTGTACAAATACCACAACATTCTGATCCACTCATCTGTTTGGGGGCATCTAGGTTATTTCCATATCCTGGATATTGTAAATAGTGCTATGATAAGCATCCAAGTACAGGTGTCCTTTTGAATTAGTGTTTTGGTATCTTTCAGGTAGAGTCCCAGAAGTGGGATTGCTGGATCAAATGGTAGTTCCATTTTCTGTAGCTTAGGGTCCTCCACAGATTGCCTTTTTTTAAGTGACCCTTGGATGGCTTTTGCAGTTCTTTGGTTAACTTTTAGGGGTCCGAAAATGTAGATTCTCATAAGTTATTACCAATATTTATGTTGCTTTTAATGAAAAAGTGACTTTTGTGTCTTATTACATCATTCTCTAATACTATTTCTCTCATGTAACTTGTTTATTAAGTGGTATTCGAAAGTACTTACATCTCAAATATATAAATAACTATAAAACTAAATAATATAAAAATCCAAGTATGTAAAACTGGAAAATGAAGTTGGAACAGACACATCATCAAGTAAGAAACATGGAAGGCAAAAATAGTACATGAAAAACTATTAAACATCACTAGTCATTAGGGAAATACAAGTGTCAACCACAATAAAATAACACTATATACCTACTAACATACCTAAATTGTGAAAAGAAAGGAAGAAAAAGCTGACAATGCTAAGTACTGTAAGGAAACAGAGCTCTCAGAGAGTGCAGGTGGTTGAGCAGAATGGTACAGTCACTATGCAGAACTTTAGTAGTCTCTTAAAAATGTTAAAAATACCCTTACCATACAAAGAATCCAGTACCCTACCCCAAAGTTATGAAACATATATGCACATGGATGGACAACAAGCACTTGAAAGGGTTTTCATCAATTCTTCTTATTAGTAAACTGCAAATCAAAACAATAGTGACATGTCACTTCACACCTGTGAAAATGGCTATTATCCCAAAGAGAAAAACAACTGTTGGAGAGGATATGGAGAGAAAGATCCCTTGCCTACTGTTGGTAGGAATGTAAATGGTTGCAGTCATGAAGAAAAGCAGTGTAGCAATCATGCAAAGAGTTAAAAATAGAAATTTCATACAACCAATTATTCTACTTCTGGGTATTTACATGAAAAATACAAAAACTCTAATTTGAAGAGATCAAGTTCATCACAGCATCGTTTACACTAACCAAAAGTTGGAAACAAATCCATCAACAGATAACTGGATAAAGAAGATGTGGCATATACAACGGAATACTACACAGTCATAAAAAATAAAATAAAAACAAACATGGAAATTAGTCAAAATATTTTTAATATACTTGACATATTTGCAGAGGATGAATAAATTAGAGAATATCAATATTTTCCCTAAAGAAAAAATAGATGAATGGTTTCTAGAGAATGGATTTGAGAAAAGAACTAACTAAAAAGAAATATGAGGGAACATTTGGGGGTAAGGGATAGGTTCAATAAAAAACATACTTTATAATTTACATTTATCAACATTAATAGAGTCATATACCTATAAAGGGCAAATTTTAATGTTTGCAAATTCTACCTAAACAACTTTGACTTAAAATAAAGAAAATCCTTCCTCCTCTAAACATTATTTTTATTGGAAAAATTAGTCTAGAAACCTACCCTTAGCCAATTTCTAACCATTTTTTGTGGAACAGACTATCCTTTTTGAAGCCCCTAATAATATCATTATATCACAAGTTGACTTCAAAATATGTAAATAAATTTGATAGAAAAGAGGAAAAATTTGATTTGACAACTTATGTAACTAAAAGATATAACCACAAGGACATTCGATGTCACATTTTATAACAGCAAAAATACAGAAACAACATAATGCCAATCAACAGTTGAATGGATAAAAGGAATATAAAATACCATACTATAGAATATTTTGCAGACTAATTTGTAAAGAAATTACATAAGTGTGGGTCAATATTTACTAATGTGAAAGGTATCTTAAGTATTTCTTAAGTATATTAAGAGAAAAACAAATTACTAAAAAGTATACCAGTATGATTTCATTTTGAAAATGCCTGGGAAAAAACCATCCCCACAAATGCCCCACCACCCCCTCACTGTAAATATTAACTCTCTCTTGGTGGAGCAATAACAAGCAGTTTGTATTTCCTTAGTTTCAAAGCTCATATGCAGAACACTGCCTCAGACCTGTGAGTCTGAGTCCAGCCTTGTCTCGGTAACTGACTCCTATATTTGTAGCTCTCAATTTAAGAAAGCTGGAGATCCAGACTGGGAGGTCATAGGCATTCTAAAGGTCATAAATTAGCATTTTGTATCCAAGGCTATGTGCTTTCCTGAGTCACACATGGGAGGCTGTTTGTTTTTTAACACTAGCAAGGATGATTTTTCCCAGCCCACGTTCAAACTACAACTGCAGAAATACTCCTGTCTCAAGTATAAAAGATGGGAAGCACAGAGCTTTCAAAAATTTTTATATAACCAAGAGTCACTGAGACTTCTCATCCACGACAGTGACCCTTCTGGTGTTACATCTCCATCTGTTATAATTAGATAATGCTGCAGTGACCTCTTTAAGTAACCTTTAGATAAATAAACCCTGCTGATTTACCCAAATGCCATCTGTACCTGGTCAATCTGAATCTACTACAATTGACATTTGCAAATTTCCATTTGTAAAAAAAGAAAACCTATTTAGTGAGTCTGTCATATCATTCATAACAAATAAAATGAAAAAGACAATCTGTTGGTCATAAGGTAGAAAGTCCTCATTAAATTAAAAATGTCACTTCTCTTTGTACTATTGCTCATCTGAGTTCTTTCAAAGATGGTTCAGGTCTGTTACCTATTTGATATAATTCATTCTATTTTTCTACCATTAAATTTAAGTTACACAAAATTTATTTAACACAAAAAAAATCCACTATATAAAGCTATCTTCTGAGAAATGTTTTTAAGTGATATTCTCACTAGGACACCCTAAAAGTATGACTTAACAATGTATGTAGAGAACAGGTTATAAAATAAAATATCAAAAACTATTAAAAGGACTATGATAAATCTACAAGTCCTACTTATAGAAGCTACTGATATCCATATCCTTAGCCATCATGGTAGAATAGAGTTTATCTTCTTTTTTAGTATCAGCTTGCACACCATGTACTGGGAGGAAAACAGAAAACACAAACATCTACATGAAAACACGTGCACCAAAACAAACACACAAAACCAAATTATAGATGCCTACCCAATTACATTTCCTAGTGGAACTGAAAAGTAATCAACTCTAATCAAATAATTAAGAACATAGGACATAAAACATGACAAATTTGTCTTGATCTCAGAAACAGCACCTTTTCCAGTGCAGACATGATTACTGCCTTATTTATACTGATGAATCATATTTCATAACTGCACACAAGCCCTGAAAAGCTGGGTGACTCCACTCATGGCTGAGTGGATGCCATGTTTAAGAAATACAGATACTTGATGCCTGTATCAAGAGTATCAAAAACCAAGAGTTTTTGTCTCAATTCACAGAATAACACTAAGTTTTTATTTGCCTATCACTCATTACACATAACACTTTAGCCCAAGCAATCCTACATACCATATTTTCAAAACATGTCTGATTTTAATTGCTCCACTATTATGCACCTCACCTGCCTTATAAACTAAAACATACAGTCTGCTTTACCATAGCATAAAAAAGAGGGCTGCTGTTGACAAGGAAACCTCTGGGGAGGACCGGAAACCTCTTCGGAATACCAGCAACGTACAGTTGAAACACATAAGCTGGTAGAGAAGTAAAATATAAGTAATCTGGTACCTGGCAGCTCAGAGGAGCAACAATCACCTGGCCCCCAAAGGTACATGCAACTATTGTAGTGAGAATCTTACATCCAAATTTCTTAAGTTTTAAGTAGATGTTAGAATATTGAAAAGCATGCTTATGGTATTAATGTTACAGAAAAACAGAAAACAATGGTCTACAAACGTTTTCATCTCATATGCAACTCCTCAGCAAAAAAAAAAAATGAGTACTAACCCCTAATTTGTGTATGTTAATTTCTTCATAAATATTGGGGATGAGCAAAATAGTGTGCTTTGCATGTGGATTATTTGTACTTGAAGGCAATTAAGATCCAGGAGACTCAGGAAAAGCATCAGAAAAGACTCCCTTATCTGCCTAAAAGAATTTCAGCAGGGGCTTATGCCAAGAAATGTTACCCTCTTTTTTAACCACTTGTACATTTTCTGAGGGTTCCAACCTACATTTCTACCATTAACCATAAATCCACTTTAACAGGCACTAAACTGAAAGTTTACAGGCTGAGTAAACCAAGAGTGAGAACATGCTATCATGGGGCCCTCACAATCCTCATTTCATCCATTTGTGATATTTGTGATAGGACATGTGACTTGGGTGCCAAGGAAAGTTACAAGTGCCAACCTGCACATTCACCATCAGTAAAACGAATGTCCTTCTCACATACAGAATAAATTTAAACTAGCTTTTTCTATAAGCCCTAATAGATGGTTGTGTTTATTCACCCCCTCTCCAGCAGCATAATAGCAGTAACTCACCACATGAGAATCGAACAATATACTAATACAGTTAGTATTAGTAATATTGAGTTCTATGTAAAAAGGGTCACATAGAGTTTATAAGGAAGCAACGGATCATTGGATTACTTCAGAACCAATAACAAAGCAAAAGCACCCAATAATCAGTCTCTCTGTAAGGTCACTCCATCATCCTACTATTTAATCTTTCCAACTTCTAGAACCAGTCTATAGAAAACATTATAAATACCTTTATGGTATTATCCTTAGTCACAACTCAATATTTCTTATTTACCGTCATATTTATTGTCCTTGCTTTTGATAACCATTTCTTCCTAAGCAATGAGTATATAGAAAATCCATTTCTCAACTAACAGAATCCCAACTTAGTACACTGGCACACTCTCCAAAGCTACTTTATTAGACTCTTCTTTCAAGCTCTCCATCAACCACCTATTAAGTCCTTGCCCATCTGCTCTCATACAATGACCCTGTTCAAACTGATCACCTATTAGCATCTAAATTTAGATCCATCAAACCCCTCTGTTCCATTTTCCTCCTTCCATTATACTCATAATTCTATAATACACCCCAGAATATCTTACAGTTTAAACAAATTCCAAAAGCACATAAAGTCATTCAACCATCTTTCACAGACTTTTCAGTGCCTTTAAGGCATCGCCACATGCACTGGCCTCAGAAAGAATCATTTTCCCTGCATCACTGTCTGCACACATTACACAGTCAGGACTACCAGTGACGGCTGCACTCAATTGGAAACAGCTGAATCTGCAATGCAGTCCCTGACATTTCTTTTGTTTCCCAGCTTTTTTGAGGTGTAACTGACAAAAAATATGATAAACAATGTAAGGTATACAATGAGATGATCTTATATGCATATATATATATATAGTGAAATGATAACCACTGCCAAAATAATTAACACATCCCTCATCTCACTCACATAGTTACTGCTGGTGTGTGGTGACAACACTAAAGATCTACTCTCAGCAGTTTAGATATTCATTAGGACACTGTTAAGTTCAGTCCCCATGCTGCACATGAGCTCACCAGAATTACTCATCTCATAATTGAAAATCTGTAGCCTCTGACCAACATCTTCCCATTTCTCCCACCCCACCCCAACCTCTAGTTAATCACCAGTCTACTCTTTGCTACTGAGTTCAATGAAAGCTTTTAAGATTCCATGCAAATGAGATCATATTATTTATCTTTGCATATCTGGCTTTCTTCACTCACTATAATGTCCTCCATGTCAGCCATACCAGCACAAATGGCAGGATCCCCTTCTTTTTTATGATTGGCTAATAAGTGTATGTGTGTACATTACATTTCCTTTCTCCATCCATCCATCAATGGACATAAATTGCTTCCATACCTGGACTACTGTGAATAATACTGCAATGAATGAACATGATAGTGCAACTATCTTTTGAGGTATTAATTTCAGTTCTTCTGAAAGTATATCCAGAGGTGGGATTAGTGGATAATATGGTGGTGGTATTTTTAATTTTTTGACAACCCTCCATGTTGGTCTTCATAATGACTGTACCAGTTTACATTCTCCTAAGTGTTTGACTTGTTTCCTTGATTGTGTCACTATTGCTGTACTATAATCAAAACTGTAGAAGCTTCCTGGGGTGCTTCTCTTCCCCCCTTCCCCCCATGAAAACAGTTATGGATAAATAAAGCAAAATTCCAGCACAAGTATATTTGACTTTTAATGAACTTAAGTTCTCATTATTTTAAAAGATTTTTAAAAGACCAGCATAACCCAAATGTACACCAAAAATGCACTAAATAGAAAAATGTTGTGTACTGCTTTTTTTACCCCCCTACCAAAAAAAAATGCTGATCTTTAAAGCTCACACATGAAGTAATTATACAGTGATTTCAAGGTGTTGTTTTTCTGCAGCTTTATCAATGTGTCCAAGTGATGTACAAAGTGGGGCAAATTCATTCCTGACCCTGACTTCAGGAAGTAAACAACTTCTCACCAATGATGATTTTTAATATTTCCTCTTAGTCCCTCAGCACAAAAAAAAAGTTCTTTCTACTTTGCACAAAAAGAATAAAAACCTCAAACAGAGTAAGTCATGATGCACTGAATCCCAGTGAATTGTTTTCATTCACTAGTTTTTTCTATGACCTACTTGGGGGAAAGAGTCTTCTGCAGGTATTAACTGATTAATAAGTATTAACTGATTATTAATTAATAACTGATTAATTTGTATTTAAAGAACCCCCAGAACATAGTTATAAGGGCTCTGAAGCAAGAAGTAGGAAGTCCAGGCAGACCAGCAGTGCAGCCCACAGGCTCTGAACAAGACAAAAAATACTTCCAGTTATAGTGTTTAGGGTTATCACCACTATCACTATAAATTTGTTTCAAAAACACCATCCAGATTTAAACCATATCATTCATAAATGTATGAAAGTATGCTATTTATAGAACATACCAATTCAATCATTCTCTCTGGATGTCTTCTTATCTAATTTAAAGAACCTTTCTAGGAATAGCAATCCACAGACTTCTAGTAAATGGACCTTGCACACACTAACTCATAAAGTTGGGCAAACCCAAGTTAAGAAGCCTTCGTGAACACTGTTGAGGCAGCTGAATTTTTTGTAAATGTACAGCAACTTATGCTCGAAAAAATAACTCAATTTTCAAAGTAAAAACCCATACAGAACTAAACACTAAGAAGTTTTTTGACAGAATCATTGTCCTATGTTGTGGTAAAGGTCTGGATGCTAATGAAAAATTTATCTTTAAATAACCACTGTTCTCCATCTTCAGGAAGCTACAGGAAAATTTTGTTTCATATTTTATAAATTATATATAGTTTGTCTTGACTTTAGTCAAACTGATCATGTTTACGTCACTGGAAATAAAAACATCTTTCTTAATTTGGGTTCAGAGCCTTTTCTTTCCAAAGAAACGAAACTGAGAAATTGGATCTTACTAGTTATCACAGGGCATTATTTATCCCTACCAGGAGACACCCACCAGGAAAGTGGGACCATTTGGTGAACTGTTGGATCATCAAAACAGTGAGTCCCACCAGTGAGTGTATGGACCCAGAAGTTCTAAGAACTCTCTGGGGATTTTCTTCTCTGAGGCTTCACTTGGCCATCATTCTACAACAGCTCCCCCTAGCGACAGCAATGCTAGACTATTCTTCACCCTCCCAGCACCAGCTGTAACAGAACTGAAAGCTTCAGGAAATGAAACCTGTCATTTTAAAAGAAAGGATGGAATGAGGGTGGTTTAATGATTTGGTGATTTAATGCTTTAATGATTTAATGTCTAAGTCATTCAGGCCAGTCATAAATTGGACTTTATATCAATCCACACTAGTTGGCATAATACAAAATACCATACCAAATATACAAAAAAGAATATTTTAATGTGCTACATTAAGTTGAGAAATGTGAGTACCAATAACTGAAAATTATTCCCAAAGAAAGTTAAATTAACAAGTCTTTTTTATGCTGATATAGAAGCAATTTGAAAGCCAGTGGTCAAATTCCAATTGTCTTCAGAAGATAGGTTTATACACTGTGTATGGTTCAATACTTTCTTGGTTGTAAGAGGAAAAAATATTCAAACCAAAGTAGATAAAACCATGATTTCTAAGATCAGCCAGTGGATATACAGGACTATACCCATAAAGAGCAGATTACCACTCTCTGAATAAATTCTCCCCCACACACCTTGACCCACTTTGTCCCTGCCCTCTTGCCTCTCTTTTCTCTTAAACTAATCTCCTCTCTCTGTCAATTGACTCCTCCAAATAGCCATTTGGGGTTAACATCTACCTCATGATTTCCAAAGACTTCCACCACTCGAGAGAGCCCACCCCATCAACTTTCACTTTGTAAATTTTAAAACTCCAGAAAAGTACTCAATGGCCAGGACAGGTTAGGAGGCCAACTCTGGTTGGAAGTTTTTTGTTTTTCTGTTTTTTTGTTGTTTGCTTGTTTTGATTTTGTTTGTTTGTTTGAGACTAGGTCTCAATATTTTTGCCTGTGGAACCGCTGGCTCTCGTTGCCCATGGTACCACAGACTCAAGCAATCCCCAGCCTCAGCTTCTCAGGTAGCTGGGATTACAGGCATGCACCATCACGCCCAGCTAGTTTTTTGGAACTAGGTCTCGCTACAGGCCCCAGGTGGTACTCGAACCGCGATGCCTAGCCCCAGCCGCTTCATCCGCTGAAGCTTACAGGCACGAGCCACCGTGACCGGCCAGAAGTTTTTTTATTTTTTTAATAATTTATTTATATATAAATTTCACATCTCTGGAGTTCATCCCCCCCCTCCCTGACCATTCCCACCCTGTCCCACCACAGCCCCAAGTTGTGTACTTCAATTTGGTTGTTGTCTTGTTTTGACTTTTCTTCATGGCTTTTTGTTTATCTTTCCCATATAGCATATAGTAGCAAAACCATTTGGTTTCTGTCTTTTTCTTTTTGATTTGTTTCTGCTAATATGAATTCTTCTAAGTCCATTCATGTTATCATAAAATCATCCAATTTGTTGTTTTTAATTGATGAGTAATATTCCATTGTGTATATGTAGCACATTTTTTTCCATCCAGTCATCTGTTTTGGGACATTTCGGTTGCTTCCATGTCCTTGCAATTATAAATAGTGCTGCAGTAAACATCCGAGTACGGGTGTCTCTTTGTACACACATTGAAGTCTCCTTCAGGTAGATCCCTAAGAGAGCAATTGCTGGGTCATATGGTAGTTCCATTTTCATTAATTTGAGAGTCCTCCACACAGCTTTCCATAGTGACTGGAACAGTTTACATTCCCACCAGCGGTATAAGAGTGTACCCTTCTCGCCACATCCTCACCAGCACTTTTGTTGCCTGTTCTTTGGATGTGGGCCAGTCTTACTGGTGTAAGGTGGTATCTCATTGTGGTTTTGATTTGCATTTCCCTTATTGCTAGTGACATTGAGCAATTTTTCATGTGCCTGTTGGCCATTTGTATTTCCTTTTGGAGAAGTTTTTTTTTTTTGTTCTCCCCATTTTATGATTGGGCTTCTTGTTTTGTTTTTGTTTAATTGTGAGCTCCTTGTGGATCTTCGTTATTAAACCCTTATCACTCTTGTGGAAGGCAAAATTTTTTTCCCATTCTGATGGGCTCCTTTTAGTTTTTTCTGTCATTGCTTTTGCTGTACAGAAGCTTTTTAGTTTGATGTAGTCCCATAAGAAGTTTTGAAAGTATATCACACCTACTACAGGATTCTCTCCTGAGGGAATTGGAGCTTGGAGAGAAAGATAGGGTGGTAAGAAGACTAAAAAGCACATGACCACTAAATCTGATTCCACTATACAGTAAAGATCAAAGGAGTTTTGGGGGAAAGTTCAGATTATTTTTCTCAAGCTCGTGATTTTTTTAATTGTTTTGTTTTAAAGTTCGTGGGTCTACTTCCAAATCTTTAACATGTCTTTGCCCTTTGTTTGATGGGTTTAATCAAATCAATGATTCACATTTTTTAGAATAAAGTGTATTTTATCCCACTTGAAATCACAATTCCTTCTTTGTTTAGAATGATAGAAAATGTATAGAAAATCTTTTTTATACCTTTATTTTTAATTATTACATATATTTCCATATGTTTTGCATTTCTGCATGACCAGTGACAGCTAGATGGTAGCACAGAGATTCTCCTCAATCTCACTTCACACTGCATAGATTCCCAAAGGGGAGGCATAAAATACTTCAACAATTTAAAATGTATATGTACATGTGTGTGTGTGATAAAAATTCTGTCTTTTGAGTGTTTTGGGAATTTGTAGAAAGCCAAAAAATTTTATTCTTATTGAAGGAAATTTATTCCTTTTCTCTAACACCATTCTTATATCCTCAATACCTAAGTGCTATCTATCAACTAACACCTCCACTAATAAAAAGCTGCATAGTGGTCCCTCACCACCCAGGTATGTACAGCAAACTGGCATCGTCAGTCCTGCACAGGTGCCACTGACCCTGTGCCAGGTGGTATTTGTTTTCTTAATACCCCCAATGACCAGAAGGTCCTGCTGTGGTGAGGGTTTTGTAAGATTCTCACTTATCTCTTCACCCTGTATAACCCATATGAGCTGGTGAGTTTGGAACAAAACACAAAAGGTCGATAAATCTGAAGCACTGTGCTTCACCTGAGCTCTGCTCAAAAGATATGGAGAATAGCTCCTCAGGGAAAAGCCTACTGGCTAGAACACTACCCACAAAGTTAAAAAAAAAACAAAAAAAAAAAACAGAGCTGGCACGGTAGCACATGCCTTTAATCATAGCCTATGAAGTGAGGCCGAGACTAGGAATCACTTGAGTCCACTGGTTTGAGACCCACCTGGGCAATATAGCAAGACCTAGTCTCAAAAGACAGCTAGGTGTGGTGGTATGCACCTGTAATCCCAGCTACCTGGGAAGCTGAGGCTGGGGATCGCTGAGTCTGTGGTTCCCCGGGCAACAAAGCAAGACTCAAAAAAAAAAAAACTAAACATTCAAACAATTCATAATACCCATAGACCCATGGGAATTAAAAGGAGTGCTCATATATCATTTAGGATTCAGAGGCCAAGAGGATGACATAAGATTAGAATTACATTGTCCAATCTGGTGACCTCATTCTGGTAACAGTCACAGAAAGGAGACAACTTGATTATGCCATGTATACCTATTTCTTGAAGACCAAAAAAGCAGTCTCATGGGCAATTAGTAGAAAACAAGGATGACTTTTTTTTAACATAATGAGTTAAAATGCAAACTTTAGTGATTAGTGATGAGTCTAATAAGAAATTGCTAGATGCAAACACAAAGTCAGATGAAACTCAGATAATTTCAATCTGGTTGGCTTCTCTATGTAATCCAATGTCCAGGAATGATAGTATAATGAATATGGATATAAAGACCTAGAAGACAGAAGTCAGAGCATCTTTCTATTTTGTAAAGAGCATGTAGCATCCATAGTGTGACATTTCATTTTATGTGTCAGCTAGTGTAAGGGATGCCCAAATAGCTGGCAAAACATTATTTCTAAGTATGTCTATGAAGGTGTGTTTCTGGAAAAGATTAGCCTCTGAATAAGTAGACTGAGCAATGTGAGTGGTGCCTCAAATCTGTGGAGGGTCTCAATAGAAGAGAAAGACAAGGGAGGGAGGACTTGCTGTCTTTGTTTGATACAGAAAATCCATCTGCCTTCAAATATCTACTAGGACTCAGGTCATTAACTCTACTGGTTCTCAGGTGTTTGCACACAGACTGAATTACATCACTGACTTTCCTGGGTTGCCAGCTCACATATAGCAGATTGTGAAACTTCCGAGCACCTATAATCACATGAGCCAGCTCTTATAATAAATCTCTTCATATATCTATATTTATATATATTGATTCTCTGGAGAACACTGACTAATACAGTATTCAACTATATTGGACAATACTGAGATAACAAATAATGAAAAGTGTGCTTTTTCCTTGCCATGTTCAAATTAAGTCAATTCACTGGACTGTTTCATGAAGAAAAAATGTATGGCAAATATTCAAAAAATAGATCACCAGCACAAATCAAAGGCAAAACAAAAGGATGTGTCTAAAAATTCAAATTATCCCAGCATAGTTTTGGGTGTTTTTGTTTTTATTTTTTTGCATTTTTAAGGGAAAATGCAGAAAAGGTAACAGACACTTTCAAATAAAACTTTTTTAAAATCTAGGTAATGGAATAGAGGGGTGGGGAACAGAGCATTCATTATCAGATGCCAAAATCATTCTCACATGACTTTGTCAGATTTAGAAGAAGAAATGTTTCAAGGACAAACATCAACTCTTATTTCTTACTCACATACCAATTACGTAGTCTTTAGACTTATGAGTACAGAGATCCTTGACAAGTGTCCACTATCACTGCACCAAGGGTGAATTTTCCCCATAGTCACTGTTAAAAGAATTGCCAATTACGCTCTTTCTCAAACACCCTGTGACCACAGAGAAATTAACAACTGAGCAGGGAGGTATGAGATGAGGAGACTGATGACCCTGTGAGCCTGGTAACCACCACATCAGGAAAGGGGAAGAATGAGGTGGCAGTATGAACAATGTAAAAAGTTTGAAAATGGAGGCTCTCTACATTTTAATATAAAGGAGCTTAAAAGCTTTGATGTTCAATTTCAGTTCAAAGTGATAATCTACAACAGCACTGTCAGACAAATAAAATGTAAGCCACACTTGTAATTTAAACTTCCTAGAAGCCATATTAAAAAGGATAAAAGAAAATTAATTTTGATTTTACACTTTACTTACTTAACTCATTATGTCCAGCATATTATCATTTAAACATGTAGCAAACAGAAAAAATTATTAATGAGAAAGTTTACTTTTTTTGCATGTCTCTGAAGTGTAGTGTGCATTTCACCCTTAAAACTAAGTCTAGTCACATTTCAAGTGCTTAATAACCACATGTGGTTAGTGACTATTGCATCATGAGACATTACAGATCTAGGCACCCAAGAACATTTTTTCGCTCATTCAATTAATATATAACAAGTGCATACTCTATGCTCAACATGGTGCAAGACATTAAGGATACAGCAATGAAGAGAATTAGCATGTTTCTGCTCTAATAGAGCTTGGAGCATGTCATCTTGGTAGAAACAGATATGAGGTGAATGATTACCCAAATGTGACAAAGGAGATGCACAAAGTGCTCCAAGAGCATACATGTGAGCCTCACAGTGAGGGAAGAAGAGAATAAGAAATATTTGCAAAGAAAGGGACAATGAATCTGCAGCTAAAGGGATAAATAGAAAGTGATTGAGCATGGAGACAGAGAAGGGTGGCAACACAGAGAAAAGTGGTCCAGCGATCTTTAAGAAGCTGAAAGAACAAGTAACTGAGAGTCCGTGAGCTGAGAATACAATGCACTAAGAAGGGAGAGTAGCCAAAAGAAAATGAGGTCAAAGAGATAGGAGGAATCAGAGTCCATCAAGGATATGGGCTTTTATCATAAGAGTAAATGGCTGCTTGGGAACAATGCTAGAGAGGTGTGACACAGTCAGATTGCTTAGCAAGATAAATCTGATAAATCTTAGGAAGATAAATGTTTCAAGGACAAACATAAACTCTTATTTCTTACTCACATACTAATTACGTAGTCTTTAGACTTGTGAGTACAGAGATTTTTGACAAGTGGCCACTATCACTGCTGAATAGAAAATGTATTTGAAGTTATACAGGAATGTATATATATGGTTATGCAGGAATGTAAATGTATTTGAGGTTATACATTGAGGAAAATGTATTTGAATATTTTTGGAAACCAAGTAAGAAGCTACAGTCCAGGGGAAAGATGGTGAAGGTCCAAAATAGGATGGTGAAGAGAAGTATCTAGAACTTCAAAATTCAAGAAGAATCTAGAATGTACATGCAGTAGAATCGAATGCCAATGACTCAGGATGTGAGGAAGAGGTTGCCAGCTAGGTTTCTGACATAAGTAATCAGGTCAAAGGTAGAACAATTTGAAGAATTGCAAATAGAACGGAAAATAAATTTGAGGTAGGAAAAACATGAGTTCTACTTAGAACATGCTAATTTTGAGCTACCTATAATATATCAAGAAGGTATGTAATTTAGAGACATGTAGACCTGGACCTAGAGAGTTGTTAGAGTTAAAGCAGGTCAAAAGCAAAAGATCTCAGGAACAGATAAAATCACAGGATCCAAAATCAAGTAGAAAGAATAGAAGCTACTCCTTAAAATCTTTTCCATGGAAAGACAGAACCACAAAAATGCCCAAGATGACTGAAAATTATAAGCAAACAATGCAAAATATAACAAATTGAGGAGCTTTTTCCATGATGGATGGTGTGGTGAATGTGCAGAAAGCTCATTAAAACACAAGAAGAAAGGTACACTGAAATTATAAATAAGACAATACTGTGAGAGCAATTTCAATGGTTTGTGGGGGCCACTGATCAGAAGTGATGACAGTATGTATGAAAAATTCTGGTAGTCTGCTTATGACAGGAAGCTGAGCTGACGTCAGGGCAAGAACCTCACTTCCATTCTCTATTCTCTGTTCTCCTACTTCTGTCTGTCAATGTCTAATCCACCATGAAACCAGTGCTGACACTTGCATATAAAAACCTTGTCTGTAGCTACAACCAAGCAAACAGAATGCCCACAGTGAAGAAGGAGACTAACTTTTATGAGGTAATTGTTTGTCATCAAAAGACGCTTCTTATTTGAGGAAATCCCAAGTGTGAAAGAAATGGTACTACAGTCAGATTTTCCTAAAACATCTTGGGTTGCCAAGAAACTTCAGTCTACAAAACTGCACACAAATGAGTGAAATTATGGCCTGGAGTGATCATCATTATTCCTTATTTCCCTACATTCAGAACCACTGGAGAGAAAAACATCTAGTGAGTGCAGATGATGGAAAGAGAGAGATGGAACAAAAACTAAATCACCAGGATTGAGAACCAAAGTGAAACCTTGTAACTCATTTCTAAGATTTTTAGCAGATAGTCTATGGTTAGAAAAGACAGTATTTTCATTGACTTCAAAAACTCAAAGGAAAGCATGGTGGAAAAAAGAAGTTGGATCCATTGCTTCAGCGAAAAAAGGGATGGCCACATCTACAGATGCTAAAAAAATGAAGGAAAATATAAACAATATTGCCTCAAACTAAAAAGCTTCTATACAGCAAAAGAGAAAATAACTGTAACAAAAATAACCCAGCCAAATGGGAAAAATTTTTGCCCTCCATACAAGTGATAAGGGTCTCATAACAAAGATCCACAAAGAACTCACTTAACAAAAACAAAGCAAAATGCCCACTCACAAAATGGAGCAAAGAGCTAAAAAGATACTTCTTAAAAGAAGAAATACAAATGGCCAATAGACATATGAAAAAATGCTCAACATCACTAATAATCAAGGAGATATAAATCAAAATCATGAGATACTATCTCACACCCCAGTAAGAATGGCCCATATCAAAAAAAAAATAGGCAATAACAAATGCTGGTGAGGATGTGGAGAGAAAGAACACTTTTACACTGCTGGTGGGAATGCAAACTGGTCCTACCACTATGGAAAGTTGTGTGGAGAACCCTTAAACTACTGAAAATGAAACTACCATTCCATCCAGCAACCCAACTTCAGGGAATTTACCCAAAGGACACAAAAGCACTCATTCAAAAAGACATCTGTACTTGGATGTCTATTGCATCACTATTTAATCAATGGCTAGGATAAATGGATAAATAAATAACCAAAATGCTCCAAAACAGACAATGGGTCAGAAAGTTTTGGTACATGTACACAATGGAATATTATTCATCAATCAAAAAAGATGAACTTATGTCATTTGCATGGATAGAGCGAGAAAGAATCATGTTAGTGGATAAGCTGGAAAGAAAAAAATACTGGATGGAGATGCTTATATGAGGTATATAGGGAAAATAAACACACAGACAAGAAACATTTTAAACTGTCAGTAGAACTGAAGCATAGATCAAGGGAGGGGGAGGAGTATAAAGTTAGGGGAGGGATGAACACCAGAGATGAAGATGGTTCACGGGTGATAAGGTCATGGGAGAAACTTGGGGTAGACAATGATGCAAAATATATGTGTGTGCACGCATGCAAAAAAAGATAAAATTAAAAAAGAAAGCTAAGAAGAAATTCAAGGAGGAAATAAATGGGATGAAGTTGGGATGGTCTTCAAATATATCTAATTATTTGCTTACAAGAAAAAGGGGGTATCCATTGATAGCTCCCTTGAAGTCTTGTGGTAGAAATCAAATGGAATAATACTTAGATTGAAGAGCACTCATTGGACTACCTACCATAGTTCTGGATAGTTAATAAATACCCATTTCTTTCCACGAGAGTCTTCTAATCCTCTCTGGTTAAAAGATCATCTAAACATGTATTAAGTAGCATGAATAGCTGCTGTGTGCTAGCACTTGAAAACATTAGCTAAAAAAAAAAAAACTATGTGAAAATTAAGATATGCAGTAACCTAGCAAGTTAATGTATCAACATATTCTGAAGAAATTAGAGAAATCCTATAATCATACCAGTAGTTCTGAAAGATGGCTAAATAAAACAGACAACCCAAGACACTATCTTATCTTTCAGTCTTTCTGGAAAAGAATGAGTTACAATCTGTAGTTCAATTCCCTCCCTACACAAGGAGATTTTATCACTGACATTCTTCTTAATACAAGAACCAGTGAGACTTTTCTAATTCTGCATATTCAGTTTCCAAACTATAGCTAACAACTGTTTTCTTTTAAAAAAAACAAGTAGGATTTAACATAATAGGAATTCTTTTTAATTTCATTTCATTAGATGATTTGAAGATTAGTGGGCCTTTATCCTGCTTCCTTATCCATTATCCTAGATTTTGAACTATGGATCATTTCTCTAAATCTCAGGGGCAGCTGGAATGCTCTGAAATAAATCTCTCAGATCTGTAGAGGAAGCATTTCCTAAGTAACACTCATCTTCTGTGTTCTCCCAGCACATATAATTGTAAGATTTTAAAACCTTTCTACTCTCCCCTCCAAAAAACATATAAAATATTGTGAATGAAAACAGCAATGTTTCAGAGTTAAATGTTTGATCAAATTTAAAGAATTAAATTTAATTAAATCAGTCAGTATTTCAGGATCCTTCACAAGCTATTTTGACTCTCCTCACAACACAATCAATTTCTGGATGAAGAATGGATACTTACCCTTCATAAAACTGTTTTTGTTTTGCTCTTCAGCCGTAGAAATCCAGTTGATGATTACTCAATTGAGAACAAATTCTTCCTTGTTGAAGTAAGAATCCACATCCCCTTCATATAAATATTACAAACTAACTGACTCTATTATCAGCCACTTCCCAGATGTACTCCTCACTCTTGTGCTCATCTTGCCTTTTTCTAAAACTGTCTCTATCACCTTTGTCAAGATTGGTTTCCACACATGGTGGTGGGAGAACTTCAGAGTACATACTTTAGGTGGTGATATTTTTATTGTCATGATATAGTAAATGTTTTCACCATGTAAGGAAACTTCCTCCTACATAACAGACATAGAAGTCAAGGAGTCCAAACCTGCCATCCACCATCTCGCCAGAAAGAGTTTATTGTTGGAATGGTGGTCACTCTCCATGACCCTGTCTAAAAAGGAGCTCCTGAAAAGCCATCTCTGAGGAGGGCAGAATTTTCATAGCTGTGACACAATTTGTAATCATGCCTCATTTTGAACCTATGTCCCACTCACCTTGTAAGAGATCTTTCTTCCTGATTTGTCTTTATCCATTACTTTTGAAGATTATAAAAGCATCTTTTGGGGGGGGGTGAGATAATTTTTTTAAGAGAAGAAAGGCCTCTGTATCTCTTTTCTGGAAAAAATTAAAACCAATCATATCATCTTCCAGGGTTTTTCTGACAGTGTCTCCTCCACATCAGAAGCAGAGCTTTGGTTTTCTCTTGCAAAAGCAAATGATATGCAGAGAGAGAGAGCTTGGGCCTCATCTAGAGAGCGTTGCTGTGGAAAAACCACAGCAAAGTGCTGTTATTGCTGCGGGAGAGATTCTAGGGGAAGGTGGCCAACACCAGAGGGGTCAAAGTTCAGGAGCAGCTAATTGATTTCCAATTTAATCCTACAATTTGGGGAATCTGTGTTTTCAGTTTTAAAAAAATATATTTCCTTAAAAGGCCATAAAATATTGACAAAGCATAAGTAGTTTTCAGGTTCAAATTTTGATAACTGTTTACACTAAAGCAGTGTCCACTTAGCTATTAGTAACAGACCCCACTTACCAATGCCAAAGCAGCAAAACCACACTGGATGGAAATCAGGCTTCTGGCAAGAAGGCAAATTGCACAGAGACTATCATGTCCACTCTTCCCTGCCATTTTTCATAAAGAGACTCTCAGAGCAGTACAATTTAGAGTGTTGCAAAGCACCACTATCCCCTTTCAACTTTAAGCTGCTCCATTATTCTTCAATAAATTGAAAGAGGGCAGACTTTTATGCCCCACCTCTAGAAAAATTCACAGAGCTTGACCAGAAAGCAATGTTGCTGCCTAAATAATAAAGGGATAATTCTAATTTAATTTAAAAGGGTAAGCCATTAGGGGACTGAACACCTCAGGGCTTATCCATAAGCACTAAGGCCTTTTATTACTAGATTTATATATCCCCAAACCACCCAGATCAAAAGTGAGTGAAAGTCATTTCCCCATAATGACTCTCTGGTAGCCTATGGATAATGAGTTTGTTATCTCCATCCATCTCTCATTAGGAAGGGATTGGCCCTTTACAAATGCAATAGAGTGGCTGAACTTTATATACAGCTTTTATAAAGAACTTTGAAAAGAACTTTCCAGAGCAATGGGGAAAGCAGATTCTAACCTCCTCTTCATTGACTGGGTTTGGTACAATTAATTTTGACACATTTCCATTTCTAAAGATGTAAAGCAAGCAACTATCTTTGAGGATTAATGACATTCATGTGTATTATAAGAAAAATAAAATGCAAATAGAATACAAATATAAATGGAATAGTCATATCTTCTTCTGTTGTTCTATGTCCATGGCCAAACCTGGTAAATACTAAGCTTCAATAAGAATAAACAAGGAGAACTTCATTACTGAGGGATAGAAGATAACACTTACATGAGAGGTAGTTTTTTAGGGTTTAGGTCACTGTTTATCCACCTTTATGTATTCAAGACAACTGGTCAACAGATCTGAGCTCCTCCAATCAGGAGGACTTCCCAGTCCACCAGGGTTATATGGACCATGTCCAAATATCTTCCACAAGGAGCATATGAAGAGTCTGTTGGACTATATCCACTCTCCTCTCTTCTGATCTAGATCATAGCTTTTGACTATTAATTGGTTTGTTTACTAATAAACATCAGCAAAAGTCAAAGCAAATGCTAACAAAGTTCAAGATATCATATCCACTGATCTTCAAACTCAAATTAAATATTATTAGGCCTCATCATTAACAAGTCACCATGGCCAAAGTCATGGGAATAACTTGGTCCTACACCAAGCGTTGTATGAGGTATGTGTTTCTCTACCCTGATTAGACAGTACTATCACCTGCCTAGAGAGTATCCTAACTAAGTCAGAATTTGGGAGTAGGGGGATTATCACTGCTTTTCAAGTCTTCATAGGTAATTTCAAATGTACTAACAAAGTTGAGAACCACTGTATGGAGGTCTTCCATTCTAGTCTAAGAGGATGATCAACTCATCCATGTTTGCTCATGACTTTCTCAGCTTTAGCACTGAACACCCCACATCCCAGCTACCATTCAGTTCCAAGAAAATCGTTACAGTTGATGTGCTTAATGCTAAACTCAGTTTTTCAACAATTAGATTTCAACCTTACCACAAAGACTATTTGTTCTTCATATAATTGCCATTGACAAACCATTTCAAATTAAAATCCACTATTTCTCATACCATGTGTGTTCTTTATTCTATAGCTCATGCCCCATCGAAAAGACTCAGGGGAATAAATGTATAAGACCCAAGGGATATTGATTCATGAGCAAAGGAATTACCTTAAAAAGTGAAAAATGAATTTCAATGAACATTTACTAAAAGCCTACTAGATGCCAAGCACAGTTTCAAATGCTGTGGATCAAAAAAGAGTAAGAAAAAGATCACTGTTCACAGCCTACTTGCACTGTAACAGACAAGAGAGAAAAGGAGAGCACCAACCAAAGGAAACAGAAAGAAAATGAAGTAGATTTAAAAATAGGCCAGATAGTAAGTTTATACATCTGATACTGTAACTTTGAAGCTCTGCATGCTATTTTTGTAGGAAAATAAGATACATATCTGCTAAAAACAAAACTGTAATTCTAGGAAAACAAAGATAGGAATTTCTACACATGATTTTTGAAATCATATTCTTCATATATTATATCAGAAAATGTTTCATTTTTACATTTTAAAAATCAGAGCAGATGAGATGATTCAGAACCACATAAAGCTCCTAGAAAATTCAAGGACAATGACAGCTATAAAATCCAGAGTACATCTGAGCTAAATGGAGCTATTTGCCTCTAAGTTGCCTCCATTTTGAAATTTGTGCTCATTATATTTTGAGTAACCATCTCTGCGTAAATCATTTAAGAAAAGCAAAAAATAAGAATAACACATATGGTGGACTGATAGGTCAAGGCACATTGACTAGGACATGGAAACAGTGAAGACAAAATGTAATCTCAAAACTTTAAGGGAAAATAGAATATAGCTCTCTCTTTACTAGCTCAAGCATCGGCAAATAACTAGAAGAAAATTTCAGCATTCATTCTAGAACATTCTTAACTACCAGGCAGACTTAAGATGATTCACTTCTAAAAGATTTAAAATTCTTTTTTTTTCTATTTCTCCTGGAGAAGGTAATTATAGATTCATTCAGCTTTCACTTTATTTTTAAAACTAATCAGAATGGCTCAACAGCTCTCTCTTTTCCTTGACTTTCATTTTATTCCCAAACAATAATTAAATAAATAAGTCATTACCATATCAGGCTTATAGATAGCTAAGGCTATTTATTCTATTTCTCCTTTATTTCTTATGAGAAATAGATTTTTTAATTAGTTTTTACCACTATATAGTACAACTCCAGTCCCATAGGTTGTAGTTGCTTTGTTGATTCAGTTTAAACATGAAGGATTTCTAGGAAAGGCTCCCATGGATGTGCTGAAACTGACCTGTATTAGCCTGTAATGACAGATGCATGAGTTTAGTGAGCTTATGGGTTCACATGATAGTATGAAGTGACCCATGGTCAGAGTAGTTATACCACAGAAAGTGTCAAGGGCTACAAATTAAGACTTTTCTTTTTTATTTTTCTCCTGATGCCAAGTGTTACACATTTACTACATACCACTTATTCAAGCTTACTACTAATCTTTAAGGTGTTAAAAATCAGAAATAATTTTTTAATAAAAGGTGAATTTTGGTTCAGAAAAATAAAAATCTCAAGGATAACCATCAGTGAAATGACATAAAGTGCACCAAGAGTACAAATATTTATTTTGCCACAGTGAGGGGCTATGAAGAAACACAACTGCTCTGTATCTCAGCTCAAAATAAATTCTTTTTTAAAAAGGAGATTTCTAAATTAGGCTACAGTTTGGATGGAGATCAAGACTCTGGAAGCAGTCAGAGATATAATGATGAGGGTTATGTCTTCCCTGGGCCCTAGCTGCACCATCTCTACACTGTGCTGTATCTCGGTCAGGTCAAGCAGAGCACTTCCGGGGGCCTAAGAAAGACTGGGACACCTTCACAGTGAGATTTACCAGTTTCACAGGTTAGAATGTCTGCCCTCACCACAGTCCCACAATGACACCCTTCATGAAGTATAAACATGAAATATGATTCCAAAGACTTTCCATTCTGTGATAGTAAAGTGAGGCTGAAAAAGAAAAAAATAAAAGCAGCTGCTTGTTTTCCATTCTCAAGGTGATGTTCAAGGTAAAAGATTTTCTATTTTTGTTCCTGCTTTGTAAGCATGAACACAAAATTGCTGGGAGTCCTGACTAGTAGGTTTCTGTTTGTTTTTATCCAAACGTGTTACAACAGTTTCCAATTTCTTGCCTAGGAATATGCTTTCTGTGACCAGTACCTCTCTCCTAATCTTTCACATCCCTTTTTGTGACAGACTAAAGTGAAGGTGTAGCAGGTCAACCTTTCATTGATTTAGCAATGCTTCCCTTGGTTTGAAGAAGCAGAGAAATTCTTCTTGTCCCTTACGAGGCATAAAGGTAGAAAATCGAGTTTTCCAAAAGGCTGTCCATATGAATACTTTCCTTGGCCTGCTTCAGCTCTGATACCCTGCACGGACTGCTCACTCAAAGCAGTTATCCCAACCAGATTCGACACAGTCCCCCACTCATGCAGGTGTAAACCCTCTCCAACTCTGATTTGCTGTGTTGGGCTGCCTCATCATGGGATCATCCTTCTTACCTCACCTAATCACTGAAATCTCTTGGTTTCTTGAACTTGTTTAAATTCTTTGTAGCTGGAATAAATACCTTACTTCATTCTTTTTGTTCCTGACAGAATTTGCCATGAATATACCGATGTTCTATAGAAACAAAATAGAAATGGAAGGAAGGAAGGAGAGGAAAGAAGGGGAATTTAGATGTCCTAAGATGATATATAGTCGGATGTCCTAGCTAGGATATATAACCCAAAGAAGAGTAAAAGAAACTGGCGTTTATGTGTATCTAAGTAGACGTATTTATCATATATCCTATTATCTAGTTTTAGTCAAGAAAATTCTCACCAAAATGAATCTGACAGATTTATGTATTTCTGCAAAGAAACCAACATAAGTACATGACAGAGGAGTACCCAGGGATCCCAAACTGTTAAGGGGTGCGTGCTCTAGGAGAGATCTTTCTAACCATGTGCACAAAGACAAAAGAAACAGACTGTTAATGTGAGAGTTTTAATAGAATTGGGATGTGTGTGTGTATGTGTGTGTGTGTGTGTGTGGAGAGAGGGGGGGAGAGAGGGAACAACGGAGGGAGGGAGAGAGAGGGAAGAAGAGAGAGCAAGAGCAAAATGATATACCTAAAACAACTCCAAAAATTACCAATCTCATTATGTGCAAATTCCTAGCCAAATAGGTCAACCCATGGCAGAGCCACTGAGGTCTGAAAGCTTGCAAAAGTCTCTTCTGGCCAAAAACAAAAACATAGTAAAGGAATTAAGCAGGTTCCAGAGAGCTTGGAAGAAAAAAAGCTTAGAAGTAAAAAAGATTCAAAATTCAAAATGTGCTACATAATAATCCCCCCCCACCATGGTGTCGGGATAATGGCTATCATTGTCTCTACCAAAGACCAGGAGCAAACTCCCCATGTTGCTCATGCAGTGTCTCTTCCAAGTATCTCTTTCAATTGTCTCTACACATAACCTCCTTCTCCCATGTCTCCTTCATTCTACCTCCACTTTTATATTCACCTTGGTTCTTCCCTGAACAAAGTTCATTTCATGGCATGCTGGAACATGTAATCCAAGGTGCCTACATGTAAGTGGAGACAGGGAAAATGGCACCAGTTTAATGTTCCTCCTACTTTCATGACAGTGCATGAAATAATACACTAATAATACAAACACAGGTAAAGCAAAGCTCACACTTCTTCAGCACAAACTCTGTCAGCTACATAGTTAATAATCCATTTCTTAAAGATAGACTAGTTGTTTCAACAATAAGCAAGAGAGCAACTGCTTTTCAAAAGAGATTTGTATGGAAAGAGCATTGTGGAAATGAATGTTTGGAAATCTTTACATCATTATATGATTTGTTAAAGAAAACAATGTTAAGTACATTGCTATAAACACTCTCCTGCTTGAAGACTTTTTAAATTATCCAAATGGAGAGTTCCAATGTGTTTTAAATGCTTTTGTTAAAAACATTAAAATGCATTACCTTCCATTCAAATCAGTTTTGCAAAAACATCTGATTGAGATCACAGAAGATGGAAATTTGCTAGTCATATTTTAATGAAAACCACTGCAAGATGAAATCTGGGTTGGAAATTGACTAACATGATTAAGTGGAGTCCATGATGCATTTCTTCTATATTTGAATATTTTTGAGAAATGTTTTCCAACTCTAACATTAATTGGAAACCATAACTCAAAACAAACTTAAATTTGAAACATAACTCCCATTTGCTTCATTGCCAAGTTTGAAATCAGTAGTTTAAAAACTAATAAAGCATATTCAAATATTTTGCTCTAGTATAAAACCAATAATACTATTTTATCATTTTAGAAGAGTAATATTTTAACAAGAACAAAATTATTTTGTGATTATATGCAAAATATCATTTTAAGCTGTGCTTGTTTGTGTCATCTTTTTAATTTCTTTATTAAGCTTAAGTTTATAATAAACATTTGTGGCTATTGTAATTCATGTACATAAATTATAGATAAATGAATATTGTGAGTGTATGCTCAAAAGTATTTTCCTGATAAAACTATAAGCTCCAAAAAGTTTTTTGACAACTGGTCTAAAATGACTTCTGGTCTGATGAGAATTTATTCACAATATATTATGGTGCTTACAGTATACACTGAAGCAGATCAGAAGCCTTAGTGGAGAAGAATAATAAAACATATTCAGAGCAATGTTGCAAAAAAGATTCAGCTAAGAAAAACAATGTGTAATAAAATGTAGACCACAAACTAAAGGCTTTTAATACTCATATCCACCTTAGAATCACAACAGGAAGTCTATGATAGTTCCAGTACTCCCAGTACTCTGCTTTAAGTGCTTTTTGGAAGTGTTGGGTATGACAAAAGTATGATTTCAATTCAAAGTCCCTCAAACCATTTAATTGTCTTCTACCTCAGAGTGAAATTTGATGTTCACAGATGACATCAAGATTTACGATAATCAAAACACAATTTTAATCACTGACAAAATTTTTCTTAATCTTATATATCAAATCATATTACTCCAGTATTCAGCATGTTCCAGTGGGCTAAAGCCAAAATCCTTAAACAAGCAAAAGACCAGGAACAAAAGTCAAAACAAGCTAAGAACCAAACTAAAGTATACAACTGGGGGAGGGGGGGCGGGGGGAGCAGGGAGATGGGAGGGAAAGAGGTGGGCGATCCCCAGGGAATACTAAGATGTGAAATATATATATGTAATAAAAATTTTAAAACTAATTAATTATTTTTTTAAAAAGAATTATCTACAATATCCTTGGGTCTCACACACTGCTACTGCCACTCTGCTGATCTCAGTTCACCTTACTGACCTCATTTACTGGGCTGTAGTTATACAATGGTCTCTTTGAACCTGCTTGAATATTCCAAATCCGTGTCCATAGCAGGCCATTCCATGGGCTGAGGTTCTTCTCCCCATTGACTTTCTCCATCACCAACCTCAGGTCTCTCCTTGATCATCACCTCCCCAGTGAGGCCTCCCCTAGAGCCATCCTGTGATCCCTATTCTTCTCTTTTATTATTTTCTTTTAATTCTTAACAACATTTCAAGTGATATATAATTACTGCTCTTTTTTATTTAGGCACAAGGGAAGATTTGTGTTTTATTTACTATTATGTGAATAGGACAACACCTGGAGCATTGTAAACACCTTTTGAATAAGAATTCTTCTTAAAAAGGGAAGTGAAGCATCATTTCTTCATTAATCTTTGTTAAATCTTCATTAAATTGTTTGATATTTACCATTAATTTACTATGTATAAAGCACAATTTTTGATTGTTCAGGAAATACAAAGCTGGAACTTTCTCGCTCAGAAGTTGATGATTCAGCATGAGAATCCAACACAGAGTTATAACAAGCTGTGATTGGTAAGGACCACTGAAGGGTTGGGGAGCCTTGGTAAAGAGAAGCCACTTGGGTTTATTCAGAGAGGGAAAGTCAGGAATGTGGAATATGAGAAATGACTTTAGAGAAGAAAATACTTTAACTCTGTGAGGCAAAATCTTGTTCCTGATTTTAAATGAGTCATATATTATCAGGTATGATTCACTTTCCTCTAAGATTATTTTCAGATTTTCCCTCTTACCACCTCACAGAAAGATAAACAAAATGAATGTATAAATATATATGACCTTACAGAAGTTAAAGCTTCTTAGGAAACTAGAAGTCATTTGACTTTCAACAAAGATTTTTTTTAATTCAGAAACTAATACATGTGACTCCACCATAGGCAGGGACATTGTGACATCAGAGGTGAATAAGTGTGACCTGATGTGACTGGGATGCACCTGACTAAAGTGGGGAAGAAAATGTGTTCATCTGATTTTTACACCAAGAGTTTCTTTCAACAAACACCACATCCTTGCAGTTCTGTGTTTCATATTGTCATTTTTCCACTTAAAGAAAGGACAAAATCCATGAATCCCTGTTAATCTTTAATTCAAACTTCACCCAACAATTGGGACATCAGATGTGACATCTTTCAGGATTTTCCCCCTAGCACACAAATACTTTTATGCCAAATGGGAAAAAGAGACACAAATCCAGGATTACCAGATTTATACTTTCTAGCATTTTTATCTCATTCTACTATTATATATCTGTGATCCTAGCACCTGCTGATTCTGAAGTACCAAAAGACCAGGTTCAAGAGCTCTTGCAACTATTTAGTTGCTCGACTAAAATAGGTGCCTGGATAGAGGAGACCTCTACTTAAAATGAAAAGCAAAAATACCTTCTGTGTCATTGGAAATGCATCACCTTCCAGCAACAGGGTAATGATGGGTCATTGTTGGACAGGATGGCAATCTACGGGCACTTGACGGTTAAAACTGGTGTGTGTCCTTTATTATTGATGGTAAATGTCAATCGTGGCATCAAAAAAGGACTTCCTAAAGAGTGGTGAAAGGATCATTTTCTTTACAATAGTACACAAAGAGTTGTCTGATGATGAGTGGGTACTAAGAATAGGAACGCCAGCATTATTTTCATATTGTTAACAGAGGTAGGGATGAAAATTAGATCCCATCCAAATATTTCACTTATAAACAAAAGTTTGAAATGGCATCTGAACACAACACTGTGAATGGGAGGAAACCATTGCTATTATAAATAAACATCCACAGCTTTTAATCAAGTATAAAATCATATCTCCTGTTGAAATAATTTTCTTAAGTAATTAGAATATGCAAATCAATGAAGAAAATGTCTTAGGGGTAAATGATTTGATAATGAGACAAGGATCTTTATCAGTGGTTACAAATGTCGCTTTCTATAGATGTCCTTCAGAAAAGGAGTGGGAATAAATGCTATACAGACCACCACCATGCCCAAAATATTTTATTTAGTTTACCAAACTCTTTTTAACCAGGCTCATACTTATACTTTCTTACTGACTCAGAATCAATGAAAAGTTTATTGCTTGACTCAGGATGTCCTTTGGAACAAAATGATTTCCAGAGCCAAGGAGTTAATCTTGATGTTTTACATGACACTCAAGAGGTGAATTATTAAGCAGGTAGTGTGCATTTCATTTCCAGGAGGAGATCAACATCTCCACAGGGATGATGGAAGAAGGAGAAGATAAGATCTTCATTTCATTCTTGATGAAGTGAATATCCTGAATGGATGCTCCATAGCAGTCCAATGATACAAGCAGTTCACAGCGGAAATTTGAAATAGTCTGAGCTGCTATAGAAGAAGAGAGTCAAACCTGCTACTGTTTATTTTCTCATTTCAAAGAACTTTTATATCATTTTTCCTAATATAAGAACACTCCTTGTCTCCCCCCTACCACTCCTTTTGAGCTGTGTATCTCAGTGCATCTAGTAATTCCTGCTGAGAATAGTCATTCTGGCCACAAACAAGCAACTGAATTTAGTTACTGTCCACAAACAGTGTTCACGAAAATGTTTTCCTCTCTCACCATGTGCCACCCTGCCAGTTCAGAGACAGGGCCTCAATACATGCTTAGGCACAGAACACAGAAACTGCAACACAGACTGAGATTTTATTCGGAAGAGCTCAAAGAACACATTTCATTCTGAAAAGCAGACCTCAGTCACAGAAATAAACAGAAATAAAATCTTCAGCCCAAGGAAATATCAAGATGAATTTTTATTGAAATCCGTACTGGCTAATTTCTAGCTCTCTTTTAGTCAGAAGGCAAATGTCCTTCAAGTCCTAAGTCAGTGTCCCTGTTATAACTGAGCTACTCCATGGATAAACAAAAATGTCTGACTGTGGAAACTGTCAACCAGAAATTTTCAAACTCACAAAGCATATCTTGAAAACAACACAATGTTTACTATATCAATTTATCTATACTTCCCTTAGAGAAAATTCTCCCTACTATCACCCTATCCCACACCCTTTTCATATACAAAAACCAAAAAGCTAAGCTCTTAAGTTAAATTCTAAGACCCACGAGGTAGAAAAAAACTGAATAAACTTCTCTTGGTTAAAGTGAAATAAGACAAAAATTTTCTTGCATAAATGAAATCACAGGAAAAGAAAGAAAAGTTCAGCAAAACAAAATGGTCCTCCCCGCACTCAACCAAGGTTTTTTGCTAGAAATTTATGATTTAAAAACAATGCATACCCATGGTTCTTACCTGCTGCCAGAGAAGCAAATGGCTCTTTAACTTTCAATTTCATGCATTTTCCTTAAGAAGTGATACCTGCTGACCAGAGAGAAGAATTAGTTATGAATAGCCAATAAATATTATTCTATGAACTTTAGGATCCCAGGTGGACCATTATTTTACCAATGAGCTAGCTTTTTAAGCAGGATGGATGAGTGCATGGGCACACTAGAGATGCCATCCTATGGTCGTTAACTGTCTGTGTATCTCCCTCTGAGACACCAGGTAGCAAAATAAACTGCAGGCTGAAAGCTGAGGCCTTAAATGATGAAAATTAGTTTCAGGTGTCACAATGAACAATGCCCTATTTTATCTCACCCCTTAACACCAATTGTGTCTCCCCTCTTCCTTCCCCGCTCTCCCATCTTCCCTCTCCCTCCTTCCTTTCAGGATAATTTTTCTTTATGTCTCTGGCTCTCATTCTTTCGGTCTCCAACCGTAGAAGAAGAGGGTTGAGACAATGAGGAAGAATTCTTTCTCCTTCTGTCTCCTCCCTCTGATCTCTCTTCCCCTATTTCTGTTCCTCAAGTCTCTCTTCTCTGTCTGTCTCACTTGGGTGTTTCAATTTGGGTTTTCTTGCTTTGCAGAGATCTGATTTTGCACTCTAAGATGAGAGAAAACTGCGAGGCATGGAGTTCTCTGGGAGTGAGTCACTATCATTCCCAGTGGTTTTATTTGTCTTCTTTATAAGTCTCCTTGCTGCCCACAAAAGTGCCAAGGTCCTGATAAATGGGACAGCAAGGTGTCACGTTTTTCCCCTCTAAATGCAGAGTAAACTTTCGCAGTCTTGCTCTAGTGTGCTGAAAAATGAAACTAAAACTACATGCTGGAAGGTCCTTAAAGAATTCCTTTCCAGGCACAGCCCCAAGTGGCTTCCACATGGCTAAACAAGTGCTTCAAAGGAAAATATTTATCCTTATAAAATGATTTCCCACAAGAAAATTTGGTTCTACAACTATATTTCCCAAGTATGCTAGCTACACCACTGACATTAGAACCCACACCTGTGATCAGAAGTCTATCAAAGAGAATCAACGAGAAGACCTTCCCAGGGCACATGAGTCCCACCCACCTTCCTATCATCACCTACTAGCACAGAATAGCCAGTAAATGTGTATTGGTAATGATGAGGCCTGTGTTTTACGGCCTAAAATCCTACCAAGACTAGAGCCCTGACCCTTCCTTTCTCCTCTCAGAATTTTATTAGTTCTCGAAAACAGCAGAACTTTTCATAGAGCGTTCAATAAGCCACTGCTGTCAAGACTGAAAGTCTCCATCCACAACTGCATTTTACTCCTGTAGGCCCTACTGCTCCAAACCAGGGGCTGATTTTGTGAAAGTTTTATTGAGAAACAGTCACACCCTTTTGCTCCTATGTTGTCTAGTTTTGTGCTGCAACAGCAGAACTGAGCAGAGGCCACAGAGATTGTCTCACTTTAAAGAAGTGGTAAATATGCCTGTTCTAAAAACAGACCACCTGATGCTGACACCAAAAGTTGCAGTTGAGCGTGACACTGAGCATTTACCGTGTGTTATGGATTATCCTCATTCTCACAACAACCTTATGACTTAGGTATTTTTACAATAACCATTGTAAGAAAGAAACTAAGCAAATGTATATGTATATGAAATCATCAAAATGTCTATGTTCAAAAGCTTACAGGTTTAGAAGTCAGTTATACGTCAGTGAAGTTGAAATAAAAGAAACAAAGTAGGTATCTTGTAAGAAGAGACAAAATCCAACCCAGAAGACTGGCCCAAGAGCCCACCCTAAGAATCACTCGCCAAACTGTCTCCAAATTTAGGAAGGCTAGTGCCCTGCAGGGAAGGAACTATAGCAGAACGTAGTGCAAAACAACGAGTGTCTTACTGAAGAAATTAAAACCTAAGAACAAGAAGGACTTGGGCTAAGAAGAGAATGAGAGTACCAGACTGTAAAATGCTACGAATGCTTAGCTTTAAATGAACTTTCATAGTTTCCTGACATGAAACCCGGGAAAGAGAGCAAATAGTGGGTGAGTGGCTGGATGGAAAGAGTAACACGATGGGAGAACTGAATGAGAACTGAGAAGAGTAGGTTGGGCCCTATAAATCCAGAGATCTCGACAGGAGAAATTAGACTGCCACCATCCATAACACTCAGGTTCAGTAATACTCAAATTCCAACCTTTTACTAGGCTACTTTGGCTCTTGTATAAACCCCAAGTCTTTGAATAATGTCATCTCATTCAATTTCATTTTGGTACAATATTGGTGAGGAAAAAAGGATCTCTGTCATTATTAAAGGAAACCTTTCTCAAGGACCTGGTTCTGTTGTTGTCTTTTTTGCATTAAGTCACAGTTTCCCAGAACCTATCAACAATGTTAAATGAGAACTTGCTGCACATCTCCTAGAGCAGGTTTCTCTGCCCTGCTGCTCATTAGAATCACTTTGGGGAGTTTTCACAGCACACTAACTCTGGAGACTCATCTAAGATCAACTGGGGTGAAGGCTTGGGTGAACCCAAGGTTCAGTGATTATGGGAAGTGGTGCTTTCTCTCTCCTGTTCAACCAGTCATCTTATAAAACCAAATAGAAACAGAATCGAGAGAATCTCAGGGCTAGAGTCCTCCACCAATTCTGACCTTTTTAAGTACAGGAGTAATAAAATCATCATCCTGCCTTAACTTAGATTATTTTTGACTTGCAAAAGCACCCTAACCAACAGAATCCTTATCTCCCTAAATGAGGTACTCTCACTAATCTGCATCATGTCAAGGAAATCAAGTCCAATAAGTGAATCGACATATTCCAACTTGCCCCTCTAGATGGAGACTTGTCCTGCTATGAATCATTAGACTCCCAGGAGTCCAGCAGAAACAGAGCATGAGCAATTTCAACTTAGTATGCCAGTAATGCATTTCCTTTTTGTCTGGTTGTTTTGAGTTAAGATATGGGTTTTCAAATAAAAATACAGAAATCTGTGTTTGGAAGAATTCTTTTTAAGAATAGTTATCTTGGGGCTTGACAGAGATTAAGGCTTATTGATATAGGATGAAAATTATTAATGTCTCCAAGACTATTTGTGCAGATGACTAAGAGGCAACCACAGAAATGCATGATTATCTACAACTGCAAAGTCATGACTTCTCAAACAAATCAAACTTTCCATGCAAAATGCCATATCCTCAATAAACAGTGCAATCTTGAGGAGAGGCAGGAGGAATAAGGTACTGGTTTCAAAGGAGAGTTATCCAAAATGCCAGTGGCCACTTGCTTTTAAACAAACCACCTGATTCAGGAAAAGAAAGAAATCTTAGTACCTTGGGAAGTATTTCTAAGAGATAGTTAGTACCTTAGTACCTTGGGAAGTGTTTCTAAGAAGCAAAAGAAAAAAAATTAATAATTATGAGAATAAAAACTACAGGCTCTTCTCCAACACTAGGGAATTAAATTTTCAACCTCCCTTATTCTCTTAGAAGTACATACCAAAACAGCTACCATTTAGGCCAGACTTGAATTTTTCTGAATTTATACAGATTCTCTACTTACGGTATCTCTGAACAAGGAGCTGTAGGAGTTGAAACTAGAGTTTATCACTATTAGAATATTTAAAGATACCTCTCCAATGTGTTATGTGAGCCTTAAAAAGGCAAATTCTGATAAAATTTACAAATAAAAGGCAAATGATGTCAGATGGTGAAAATGAGTTGTACTAAAATGTAATACTGACTCATTTTCCTTTGGAACTCAGAAGTGATCTTCTTTCAGCTTTTGCATCTCAAAATTACTGCACACTAGCAATGGACATCTCTTGGTAGGTGGCAAGCAGATTTTTTAGCTCTCAAAGAACATAACTGTTCAAATCAACTGAAAATAGAAAGTTTTATAAATTGGAATGGCATCTTTTTTAATCGTTTAATTTGTTTCTTCTAAAACAAGAATTAACACAAGATTAGCACTGAAAACCAACCAGCATGGTCCACCTGGTCCCAAGGACACAGTCCCTCACCCAGTGAAAGGACACTGCCACAGGAAAGAGACTACTGGACTTAACACAGACTAGCAAACAATAAAGAAAAGGGTTAGAGTGAATGGAGAGGACCCCAGAGGGAGGGGGAGGTATTCCAAAAACCACTTACCAAAGTTGCAATTTAAAGAATAAAAATAATTAAAAAATAAATAAATAAAACAAGAATATTAACACTATTATTGTGACATGATTGTCAAAAAGACATATACACAATCAACTCCCTACCACTCCAAGTGGGGAAAGCCTGTAAAGGATGAGCAGGGACCTTTTCGGGAAAGGGGAGAGTCATTGAAAAAGAAAATTTGTGTTTATATTGCATAGGCCATGCCTTAACACATTTCTCGCACAACTTGCAAGAGGATTTCTGCAGCTAGGAAACCAAAGATAAAATTAATATATTGGTTGATACCCACAACAGCCTCTCAGGTGTCATCATTGAGAATTATTATTTTCAGCAGTTCATGGCTCATTTCTTTAAAATTAAAATTAGTGTTGTGGCACCCAAGGATAATTTTCCAGCTGTCTCTACAGAGAATAATATAAGCCTGGTGAGTTTAATGAATGGTAGTTGACTGCCAGTCAGTGTCAGTAGAGTAGATGAGATTGTATTTAGCAGAACTGGAATCACAGCCTTACCACTGTGTCTTCATTAATATGAAATCCTTATATAGTCATGTTAGTTGATAAATTATGCCCAGCATCTCAATTACCTTATCAAAGAAAATTATTCCTAATGACCAAGGAGGGAATAAGGGAGTGCAGAGAAATCAGGACCAAATTAGTTGGGATGAAATTGAACCCTTTGCAGATTGGCAGATCAGATCTGAGCTAGTTAATATGAAATGTGTGGCCAGAGTTAGCCAGAAAATGTGAAAATGTGGTGGCCGTGTGGAAAACATAATTATATAAGAACTAGACCATGAAAGTGAACCAAAGAAATTAAAATACCCAGCCACCACTGGAGACCAGCAGTAGGATCTCATTTATGCCAGGTTCTCAAGCCCATATATCCAAGGGTGCACAAATTCAGAGGACTGTAACTCCTAAGGGACTTTGAGTGATCATATGGATGAGCCCCATTTAGGTACTATGCTCCAGGTGTGCCATTCCCCTTCCTGAATTTTTCTGAATCCTTTCCAGTCTTTCCCTGCTCAATTCCCATGCAGAAGAACAATGTAGGTGGTTTCCCATGCTCCCTCATCAGCTGACTTCCAGCTGCATCTAACCAATAGGAAACTGCAGGGCAGAAGGAAGAAATCAGAGTATTCCTCCCACTCTCCATCACTGGTAGCATCTCCAGTAGAGGCTATTCTGCTTCTTGGTTTCTGTTCATCTGGACATACAACTATGGGTGGATCTAACACCCTGACTCCAGTAACACCACCTTCCTCTTTGGCCCTTCAAAAGGGGCATCATGTTGTTCCTAATAATAATAATAAAATTCCTAAAGTCCATAACTAATTCCTAATTCTAAATTAACTTTATTTTAAATAGTAAGAGTGATTTTTACTTTCCTATTTGAACTTTGAGTAAATAGGATGTAAGAGATGGAGAAGTTAACCAGAAAGGCCTGGAATCTACATGACAGGTCCATCATTATCTCTTATCCATTAATTGGGAGTGGCAGGTAATTTATTATGAGAGGGTGCCTGCAGAGCCAGATGCTCTGCTTTACATGAATTCACAACACTCTGCATCAAGCAGCTTAGAAATTGAGGAAAACTAGAAGCAATACCCTCCCAAGGCATTCCTCAAGGAAGAAAACAGCTGTGCAAATAAAGCCCTTCCCTTT
This sequence comes from Uropsilus gracilis, assembly GCA_004024945.1. Classification (NCBI taxonomy): domain Eukaryota; kingdom Metazoa; phylum Chordata; class Mammalia; order Eulipotyphla; family Talpidae; genus Uropsilus; species Uropsilus gracilis. The sequence goes on along the minus strand of PVHY01006509.1, from coordinate 10,900 downwards.
TCCCTCCTCGGTGGAGAGTCAGGAAACAACTCAAAAGGACAGAGAGGCATCTGACTGAAAGCTAAGGGACAGGAGAACCCCTCACCCCCTCTCAATGTGAGGATGTAGAAGCATTGTGGGGTTTTTCATAGACTCAAAAGGTGATGGTCACAGTGGGGAAGAATAGATTTCCACCAACAGTGTGCATGCTTTAGCCTAGCAACAAAGACATAGTTGAAAGAAAATTCTAAGTGAAGTTAGCATACTCTCTATCTTCAAATCAAGCAGGTGGGCAAACCCAGGTGGGCAGTGCCTTGAGAGCAAAGTCCTTGTCCTACCATCTTTGTAAGGGCTTTGTAAGCACATCTTCAAAATGCCAATGAAAGAAGTGCTCCAAACTCTTCTCTCGATGACCCTCATCAATCACTAGCTCACCAAGAGTTAAGACAATTCCATCTCTCTCATGGAAAGAGGCAGTGGAACAGAATCACAAGTGCGCAACCCCATCGGTGGAAGAACAGAAACAAATAATCAGATTTAAATATAAGCAAAAGTCCCTGACATTAACAGTGCATCTGCTGGCTCACTGCTGCCTCTCAGGAATCATTACCATATTGCTTTCCATAATCTCCTTAAAGTGAAATTAAAAGTCACCACTGCTCTTCATCTCCCTGCCTATTTGCTCGATGGAATGAAATCGTTCTTCCTTATGCTGCAAATGAGCTGCCTACTTCAAAAATCCCTTAGATACTCTTGGAAAATTTTTTAAAGAAAGTCTTCCTCTATTCACCCTTAATTAAACCAAGGTGAGAGGACAGTCTTATCTCACTACCCCTTGAGCATGTGCAGTCAAAGTGTTTAAATCCCAGTGGCTTTAATTCCCTCTGCTGGGCTCCCAGTCACAAGGTCAGTTTGGCCTGCATGGAAATCACTAAGCCAACACATTCAGGTGCCTTTCCCAAGGTCTGAGCTCTGAAGGGAAGGGTGAGAGCAGGGAACCCACCTCTGCCAGTACTCACACATCTCAGTCATGGTTCCTGGGGCCTCAGTGTTTGAAGTCAGTCACTTCTGCCCCTACCTACCAGTGCTAGCATTGACCAAATGGTCACATGAACCTGACCTCCAGGCCCAGTACAAAGAGGCTCCAGCAATAACTGCATTAGTGTTACCTTGAACCATTTTCCATCTCAGAAACTCCTGAGACTATTTAAACGTTGGTCAATACCTCCTGAAATTAAACCATTGAAAAGGGAATATATAATAAAAATTCAAGACAATCCAAGTATAGGAAGTCAGAGCATGTTAACATTAAGGATCTAGGAGAGGATCCTTTCAGTTCCCCATCTCCCCCAAAGAGGTATGTAGATTAGTAGTTAGGAAAGGTTAGACTTTGGGGTAATCTAAACTCCATCTTAATCTAAACTCTAAATAATCTAAACTCCACCTTAACTCCCACCACACACCACAACTAATCATCTACTCCTCTGAAGTCTTTATTTTCTTATCTGCAAAAATGGAAGACATAATCACAAAAGTACCAGTCTTGAACCTACAGGAAGATTAGATGGGTTAGTCTCATGAAATTTATAGTCTCTGCCCAAGTAAAACTTGCTATTTAGCATTGTTTCCTAACTACCCAAACACTGACTTCCTGGTGACCATTAAAATATTTAAGAATAAAAATTTTGCTATTATTTGCTTGCTTACTTGCTTGTTTTTAAGATGTCAATCCCTTTGCTAATGCTCGTACCCTTGGGAGTTCTCAAACTTCACTGTGCTTAAAAAAAGAAAACTCCCCTAAGGGATCTTCTTATATTGTGTATGATTTCAGACTTCCAGGGAGGGCTTGAAGATCATATTTTGGATGTGCTCCCAGGCGGTGCTCTGATCACACTTGAAGCATCAAGGCTTTCTGCACATCAAACCCTTGGGCTGCAAACTCAGAGTTGCCATCACTACTGAGAGCTGGATGGGGATATGGGAAGAGTGGTGGGGAGGAGTACGTGCCCTGGAGGCAGCTCTCAATCAAGGCTGGGTGTTACTGGGCATAAATAGCTCAGTGACATCATCTCTGATCTGGACATTTCTGAAGTGTAAATGAAACTATCTCAGAGCTCTTCTGTGAGACTGAGCCAGAGTTGGCCTCTGAGGAACCTTTATTGCTCTTGTACAGGGTCTTGACTTCTATCTTTTCCCTGTCCAATTTCTTCATTATACTCTTATTGGATACTCTTTCAAGCAAACTTCCCAGTCAATCCCAATAATGGTGCTTGCCATTGACTATTGATTCCTTTATTCAATAAAAATCTATTCTCCCTCACCCCTGCATGTACCTAGGTGACCCAAACATTACTGACACAGAAAGAGGACTCATACCCTGAGTCCTCAATCCTCCTGAGAGTCCTACAAGCATAAAACCAAAGTCCACAAGGTTGACTGTTAGAGAAGTGTGAAGCTGAAGCAACTTCAGTGTTGAAACCAATGCCCTTGAGAGAATATGCAAACTGAGTATGTTCATCCCCTAGTGACCTTTTCCAAATGGAACCCCAAACAGACATTGCAAGACCAGTGTTAGAGGACAACAACTGCTCTCTCCCCATCTGCAACAGGGCAGACCCCAGGAAAGGAAAGCTTCCAGGTTCCCTGCCCCACCCTAACGGATGGTAGAGCTGGACAAGGAGGTGAAGCTGGAAAAGACTGAGAAAGACTGAAAAGACAAAACTCTGGCTGAGAAGTGGAGAGAAATGGAAAAGGAAGAAAACTGGAGGAGACACAGGGAGCAGAGGGACAGATGAAGAAGCCACGCTTGCTTCTCAGCCTTGAACTAATACCATGGACTTGGGGGACATGAAAGGAGACATGTGGGTAAAAAATCTGTGGGAAGGTTAACAATGGCAGTCTTTATCTTGATTTTGATTTTGCTCTTTTCCTTCCAGACTTGCCTGGTCTCCTTCCCCAACAGAAGGTGAAGCTTTTGTGACAAGCTTTTGGGGTTCAGAGGTCCTATTTTGGGCCTTGTGGCAAGCTTTTAGGGTTGGGTTTAGTGGACCTATTTTGGGTCAACCCTGTTTGACTGAGCATTTACTCACTAAGGGATGGGTAATTTGGATGTTTCATGTACAAATAATTTTATCTATTCTTTCTCTTTGCTGCACACTAATGTTAGTAAAGTTATTTTCCATACAAGGTCTTAAGTACTGGAGTATTTTTTCTTGATGCAATAGGTGGCAGAACCTTTTTAGAGCAGTCAGGTTTGGGGGTTCTGGGGTATGTCTCACCTACCCATACCTAATTAGAATTGTTAGAACAATCCTTCCCTCTCTGAGGAACCTTGGCAGAAGGGCACATTTAGTAGTAGAAAGTCCACAGTTGCCTGAAGCCTGGTGGTTCTGGAACCAGATTGACTGAGATTGCCCTAGCTGCCCCATCCTCTGGAGAGCCTCATATGTCAAGAGATGTGGGTGCAAGCTGGTTTCCCTTGACTTTTTCAGGATGCAGTGAGTTCAAATGGTAGCTGGACATGGAATGTTTAGCTCAGTGCTCATCAATGAGGTCCACCCCACGCCTCACATCCTTAAACATTGCCTTGGCTCAAAGAGCTCCTTTCTCTTTCCTTTTTTCAGGCACATTTATACCATGCTTTACCTTATTTCCCTACCTTGTCCATTCTCATCCTTGTTTTCTCCACTTCACCTAAATTTGAACACAAGCCCTTCTGATTTCTCCAAAAGCCCCTGGGAGCCTACCTCTCCCCCGTAGAGCCAAGATAGCTCCTGGTATCACAACCTCAACAGCAGATCCTCTAGGTTCCCCCCACACCAAAGCAGTTTCTCAAATACCAGAGGTGTTGTAACTAATTCCTAAAATAATTTCCCATTAATAGAATGTCTTTTATCTTGAATAATGCAAAGATTTACTTAGCTTCAACTTCAAGGCACTGCTTGTGCCCATTCAATCTCATTTCAAGGATCATTAGGCATAGTTTCTGCATGGAGTCAGAACAAGAGATAGGACCATGAACTGGATGTTCTAACATTCACCTTCCTAACTCACAGTAATACTCAAGGCAGCTTACTTCAGAGTCTCAAGTCACTTAAATCTTAAATTTCTTTAACACTGAAATGATGAAATCTTGATGCATATAGTTGACTTGCTAACATGTGACAGAGAGTTAGACAGGGACCCTAAACTATTAAGGGGCACCTACTCTAAAAGGGATTCTGCCATCCATGTGCACAAAGGCAAAGGAAGCAGACTTTTGGTGTGACATTTTTTTAAACTGAATTGGAACACATGGAGAGAAAAAAGGATTTCAGGGAATAGCTTTACAATAAAAACCAAAAAATTACCCTTACCCTATGGGTAAATGCCCAGTCAAACAGGGTTGGCACAAGCTGGAGACACTGAGACCCAAAAGCTTTCCATGAATCTAATGTACCTTGTAGCAAGTAATCACAAGAAAGGAGTTCTGCAGGCCCCGGAGAGCTGGGCTATAAGGAGAGACTCAAAGATAACAGCTGCCACTGTCTTTGCCAAGGATAAGGAGCTGCCTCCCCACATGTCTCTTATGCAGTGCCCCTTCCAAGCATCTCTTCCAAGTGTCTCTACATGTCTGTCTTCCATATGTCTCCCTTCTTGTCTCTCCTCCTGTGTTCCACCTGTCATTATATATCCATCTTAACCTTCCCAGCTGCCCCCCAATCAAGTAGCCCAGTTTATGGCAAGGTGGAACTTATAGTCCAAGGTAGCTCTGTGTAAGCAGGAGATGAAGAAAATTTACTTCCCCTTCATAGAGGTGTATCTGTAACAATTTTATAAGATTTAATAAGAAATCTCTCTCACACACATACACACATATACACATATGATGAAGCACTTCACAAGTGTCTGTTAATAGCTAAAAAATACAAAAGCATTTTGGGGAGGGTTGTTTTAATATCAACATCTTGGAGGGACTATACATTTTAATCATAGCACATCATAAATATTTTATTTGCATTCACCAGATAATCTGGAATGAAAGTTATAATCCCAAGAGAGATATTTAGAGCTTCTAAATGTTGAATATTTGAAAAATCAAGTTAAGGGACTGAAATAGGGGTGAAATATACTCCAGAGGAAAATTCAGAGACTACAAAACATCCTTTAAGAGAAGATGAATAAATAATAAAATAACAAAGAGCTTTGAATCTTAAAAGATGGGGGAGGGGTAATGATTTTAAAAATTAATGAAGTGAGATCTTTTCTCCAGAAACATCATTTCTGTATCATTTAATCAGACTTGAACTTTCTTAAATTGCCTTTGAAACAAGTTAATAAACAATGCATGCTTGCTCTATTATGCATTTCATACAAGTAAAATGTACTCTGAGATTTGTCCTTCAGTAAACATAGGAGAAAAACCAGTGGTCCCTGAAGAATTTATTTGAGGTCAATAATGAAGAATAAAAGCTTTCGTATAGGCTTCTAAAGGCTAAGAAAAGGACCATGTGTTCAAAATGACCCCTCTGCTTTAACTACTTGGGGTAGAAATATCCACACCCTTAATCAAGGTCATCCCTGGGCATTACCCTTGGTGTCCAAAGAAATGTTAAAAATAAACATGTGAAGTCACTGGCGCTGGCTCCAAGCCTCTGGTAGGGACCCATCCCCATGCCACCTTCGCCACCATCCCTGGGAGCCAAGCCCTGCAGCCAGGTTGCTGAGGGAACCCACCCAACCCTTCCCCACCCAGGTGAGCTGCCAGAAGTCACTGGCACTGGCACTGCTTGCAGGGGCAAATTTCTAAACTAAAGTACAGATCTACTTTCAACCTGGAAAACATTCCCATCAACATGCTGACCAACACAAGATCCATGGGTTCTCAATATGTAGAACAAGTTAGAAAGCAAAACACAGTAAGGAGAAAAACTTTAAACATGCAAGCAAACCCTACAGGAAATAATCCATCACCAACAAAGAAAGGACAATCTCCAGAAAACATCAAAGAAATGATGTGTATCTCAGAAAAGATTCCAGTATCAACATGTTAAATGCATTCCAACAATTAAGAGAATTAGAAAAAAAGGACAACTGTATGATAGAAGCATTTAATGCACTAAGGGAAGAAGTAGAAACATATAAAAAAGAAAGCAACAATATGTATAACCTAACATGTAATATGTATAACCTAATATGTATAATCTAATGAACTAAAGAATGAAAATGAATCCCTAAAATGGAAATTTAGACTCAAGATTTAAGGGTTGCAATAGATGAGCTCAAAAATACACAGAAAAGCCATGGCAGCAGAATAGATGAAATAGAGGAACGAATCAGCACTCTTGAGGATCCAGAAATACAGAGGACAAAGAAAGAAAAAGAGAGAGAAACAAAGTAGGAGGACTGAAGCCAAGTGCAGAGATATGTCAGATTCCTTAAAGAAAAGAAACATAAGAGTAATAGGAATCCCAGAAGGAGAGGAGTCATGGGAACTGTAAGGCTTTTCAATATAATAATAGAGGAGAACTTCCCAAATCTGAAGAAAGAAATGAAAATAGACATACAGGAAGCCAAAAGGATACCAAACTACTTTAATGAAAGAAAAGTCACAGTGAGACACATCATCATAAAACTTCTAAGAACCCAAGATAAGAAAAAAATGAGAATGACTAGAGAAAAGAAACAGATAACCTGCAAAGGAAAATCCATTACTGACTTCAGATTTTTCTGAGGAGACACTCCAGCAAGGAGAGAATGGAGTCACATCTACAAAAAACTCCAAGAAAAAAATGTGCCACCCAAGAATACTCTACCCTGCAAAGCTATATTTCCTCTACGAAGGAAAAATTAGAACCTTCTTCAACAAGCGAAGTCTCCAGAAATTTACTACCACTAAACCCCCACTCCAAGAAATTTTGCAGGAGGCCTCAAGATCAAAACCATAAGTAGAGCAAATACAAAAAACAGAAACACAAAATAAACCCCAAAATGACCACCAGGAAACTGTTAGAATCGCAAATATCAATAATCACCCTAAATGTCAATGGTCTAAACTCAGCAATCGAAAGACAAAGAGTTGCAGACTGGATCAGAAAACAGAACCCAACATTCTGCTGCCTCCAAGAAACACATCTAATCACTAAGGATAAGCATAGCCTGAAGGTGCAGGGCTGGAAAACTACACTACAAGCAAACGGTCCCCACAAGAAAGCAGGAGTTGCCATTCTTGTACCAGACAGAGCAGACTTCAAATTAACAAAAGTGACAAAAGATAAAGACGGCCACTACATAATGGTGAAAGGGTCAATCCACCAAAAAGATACAACAATAGTCAACATATACGCACCTAATGAGGGAGCACCAAAATTCATAAAACAACAACTAGTAGATCTGAAACCAAATATTGATGAGAATACATATGTGGTAGGAGATTTTAACATGTCACTCTCAACAAAAGACAGATCAACACAACAGCAACTACACAAAGAAACAAAAGCTTTAAAGAAAGAGCTAGACCAAAAGGACTTAATTGATACATACAGGACACTACACCCCCAAGAAAAAGAATACACTTTTTTCTCAAATGTTCACAGTTTATTCTCTAAAATTGATGATATATTAGGCCACAAGACAAACCTGAACAAATACACAAAGATTAAAATAATACCAACTTTTTCTCCTATCATAAAGGCATCAAATTAGAAATCAACAATGAAAAGAAAATAAGGAGAGTAAGCACTGCATGGAGACTGAACAACAGGCTTCTGGAACATCACTAGTAAAAGAGGAAATCAAAGAAGAAATTAAAACCTACATGGAGGCAAACAACAATGATGACACAACATTCCAAAATGTGTGGGATGCAGCAAAAGCAGTATTACAAGGAAAGTTCATAGCAATACAGGCCCAAACAAAAAGAATTAAAACAACCCAAAGAAATACTCTAATCTCCCAACTTGAGGACTGCGAAAAAGAGCAACAAAAAAATCCAAAACTCAGCAGAAGACAATAAATAACAAAAATAAAAGCAGAGACTAATGAAATAGAAACCAAAAAGACCATCGAGAAGATAAACAGAACCAAAAGCTGGTTCTTTGAAAAAATAAATAAAATTGACAAACCCCGGCAAGGCTTACAAAGAAAAGAAGAGAGAAAACTCAAATAAACAGGATCATAAACGAAAACGGAGATATTACACAGACCCAGCAGGAATCCAAAAGATAATTAGAGACTACTATGAACATCTATATGCAAAAAATACAGCAACCTGGAAAAGATGGAAAAATTCCTGGAACAATACAGTCATCCAAAATTGAACAAAGGAGAAATAGAAAACTTAAACAGATCAATCACAAGCAGTAAAATTGAGGCAGTCATTAGAACTCTCCCTAAAAACAAGAGCCTAGGTCCAGATGGTTTCACAAATGAATTCTACCAAACATTCAAAGAGGAACTAACCCCGGTACTATTAAAACTCTTTCAAAAAATTGAGAATGAAGGAAAGCTACCAAATACCTTCTATGAAGCAAACATTACACTAATTCCAAAACCAAATAAAGATAGTGCAAAGAAAGAGAACAACAGACCAATCTCCCTAATGAACACAGATGCAAAAATTCTAAACAAAATCTTGGCAAACTGAATCCAACATTGCATAAAAAGAATCATCCATCATGAACAAGTGAGATTCATCCCAGGGGCACAGGGATGGTTCAACATCCCAAAATCAATCAACATAATCCACCACATCAACAAAGAGAAAAACAAAAACCATATGATCATTTCAATAGCTGCAGAAAAAGCATTTGATAAAGTACAGCATCCTTTCATGATGAAAGCCCTGGAAAAAATTGGTATAAAAGGAACATACCTCAACATAATAAAAGCTATATATGACAGACCCATAGCAAATATCATCCTCAATGGGAAAAAACTGAAACCATTCCAATTAAGGTCCAGAACCAGTCAAGGATGCCCACTCTCTCCACTCCTTTTCAACATAGTTCTGGAAGTCCAGAACTATGGCAATAAGGCAAGAGAAAGACAAAAAAGGAATCTGAATAGGGCACGAAGAAATAAAGTTATCATTATACGTGGATAATATGATACTATATGTAGAGAACCCAGAAAAGTTGACAGAAAAGCTGATTGAAATAATAAACCAATTTGGTAAGGTAGCTGAATGAATACAAAATCAACACACAATAATTCAACAGTATTCATATATGCAAAGAATCAATCAGAAAAAGAAGAAATTAGAAAAAACACCCCATTTACCATTGCACCAAAGAAAATCAAATACTTGGGAATTAACCTAACAAAAGACATAAAAGACCTATACAAAGAAAACTATAAAACGTTCTTAGAAGAATAGAAGATGATGTAAAAAAATGGAAAGACATTCCCTGTTCATGGATCAGAAAAATCAACATTATCAAAATGGCCATACTACCAGAGGCCATCTACAGATTCAATGCAATTCCAATAAAGATACCAATGACATATTTTAAAGAGATACAACAAAAATTACTGATTCATATGGAACAACAAAAAGCCACAAATAGCCAAAACCCTTTTGACAAACAGAAGAGAGAACAGAGGTATTACTATTCCAGACTTCAAACTATACTAAAAAGCCATAATACTTAAAACAGCATGGTACTGGTACAAAAACAGACAAACAGACCAATGGATCAAAATTGAATACCCAGAAATAAAACCACACATATACGGTCAACTAATCTTTGACAAAGGGGCAAAAAACATACCCTGGAACAAGGATAGCCTCTTCAGTAAATGGTGCTGGGAAAACTGGATCAAAACTTGTAAAAAAAAAAAATGGATCAGGACAACACCCTCACACCATGTACAAAAATTAACTCAAAATGGATAAAGGACTTGGAAGTGAGACCTGCAACCATAAAATACATAGAAGAAAACCTGGGCAAAACCCTTCATGAATTTCACCTCAGAAATCCATTTGGGGAAACAACTATGGCTGGCAAAAAAATAAAGGAAAACATAAACAGCTGGAACTATATAAAAGTAAAAAGTTTCTGTTCAGCAAAAGAGACAATAAACAAAACAAAAAGAAGCCCAACCAATTGGGAGAAAATTTTCACCCTCCAGACAACAAAAACAAAGCAAAAAACCCACTCAAAAATTGGGGAGAAGAACTAAAAAGACACTCACAAAAGAGGAGATACAGATGGCTAATAGGCATATGAAAAAATGCTCCACATCACTAATAATCAGGGAAATGCAAATTAAAACCACACTGAGATACCATCTTACACCAGTAAGAATGGCCCATGTAAGTAAAACGGACAACAACAAATGTTGGCATGGATGTGGAGAAAAATGAACTCTCTTACACTGCTGGTGGGAGTGCAAACTGGTCCAGCCACTATGGAAGACTGTGTGGAGGACCCTCAAAGAAGCGAAAGTGGACTTACCATTCGACCCAGCAATCCCACTACTAGGAATCTACCCAGAGGACATGAAAACATTAATTCAAAAGGACACATGTATGCACATGTTCATTGCAGCCCTGTTTACAATGCCAAGAATTGGAAACAAACCAAGTACCCCAAAACAGATGATTGGCTAAAAAAAATGTGGTACATATACACACACAATGGAATACCACACATCCATCAAGGAGGACAAACACATGTCATTTGCAGCAACCTGGATGGAACTAGAAAGACTCATATTAGCAGAAATAAGTCAAAAAGAAAAAGAGAAGTACAGGATGGTCTCACTTATATGATGGATATAGGGAAAAACAAACAAATAAGAAAAAATGAAAACAACCAATGGGACTGAACCATGGAGCGAGAGAAGAGGAGGGGGAAGAAGGTGGGATTGGTGAAGAGCACAAAAGATCAGGATAGTTAACAAATGTTAGTGAAGTGGGAAAGCCCCGGGGTAAAAAAAA
>PVHY01006508.1:0-74089 GCA_004024945.1 Uropsilus gracilis | reverse complement strand
TTAAAACCACAAGTATAGGCCAGAGAGCCAATGGTATGTGTGAGGGATGAATAAATGGGAGGTCAGTGTCCAAGAGCATGTGTAGTATGCATGTGTGAATGTGAGAGTATGAGTGTGTATGGCTGCAAGTGTTTGGGTGTGGGGGGGTATGGGTGTGTGGTTGTGTATGTTTGAGTGCATGCAAGACTGAATGTGAGTGTGTAGATGCATATGAATGTGAGTGTGAGTGTGAATGTTCAGTGAGTATGTGCATGGTTATGTGTTTCTTCAATTGCATGAATGTGGGACTATGAGCTAGGGTGTGTTTTTTCATGCACTGGTTATGTACACTAGGTGATCTGAAAGTGTTTACTGTGGGTCCTCATGATCCCCCTTCTATAGCAAGGATATAAATAGACTGATTTTTTAGAACTCAATTACCCTAGACTCACTTTCAGCCACTTCTCCAAATATAATAGGAAAGAGTGCTAAATGTACATAAACACCAGCATACGCACAACATCTGGATGAGTCCAGAGGTTACATCACAGTTTTGTGTTTCAGCTTCACTCACACAGTACATGTGATCACTCATAAAAAGCACAACAAATGAGTAATTGGTAAAAACATAAAACTCGACCCAAACTTCTGACACCCGGACTCGAGTTCCTTGAATGAATCTTTTAGCTGTCTAAGACTGCTCTCCAAATTGTCAACCTGAGGATGGTGTGGACACAGTTCACTATTGATAGTTGCCACATGTTGGGAGAGTGGATATGGCCAAGTCATACATACATCTCATGGCCAAACAGTACAGGCATGAGCCTATAGGGGAAGGGTAGCTTGAGCCATTTTAAAAGCAAAATGAAAGACATCATCACAGGATAGCTTGAACATCTCAGTCTAAATAACCACATGAGGTAGTCAGATTTCCTGGGAAGGAATCATCTCCCTAAGTTGCATCTATAGTATTCTTTGACAGAAACCTTTAACCAAAGTTTCTCTACATTGCAAAGCACTTCAACTTCCTACTGATGAAGATTAAAATGCAGCCAACCTTGTTTTCAAAAATGGGACCGGGTCATAGCAAGGACTGATTAAGACAGATGAAGGAGCATCTGGGCCTCACAGCTGCCCCTGAAAGGAATGGAGTGTCTGAGGGAGCATCAGCACCTTGGGGTGGGATAGCCCACTGTGGGTACTCAGGACCCCACTCAGGCTCTGTTCCCACCACCTGGCCAGGTCCTCACTTACCTTCCATGGAAAAGCCTGTGTGGAGCACCAGGATTCACAGAGTTAAAGAAAGATGATGTGAAAGGCTCTGGCCTCACTCAGAAGAATTATTTGCTTTCAGCAACTGCTTGACAGAGAAATAGAAGGCAATAGGAGAGGGTGGCCAAACTAGAGATGAATAAGTCCTGGTCATAGAAGAGGGATCAGCACTGCAAACAGGATGAACCATCAGAGGCACCCCCTAATCACCTTCAGAGCACCTGGTGCACATCACCAGTTGCATGAAAAAACGCACCCCAGCTCATACGTCCCACATCCATGCAACTGCATAAATAAACACACAGCTATGCACATACATATACACATTCACACACATTCATATGCATTTACACACAGTCTTGCACATACTCAAACATATATTTACACAGCCCCATATACCCATACTCCTGCACACTCATACACTCACCCAAACACTCGCAGTCATACACACTCATACTCTCACATTCATCCATGCACACACCACATATTCTTGCACACTCAGCCCCCCACTCATCCCTCACATATACTGGCATATTTGTGGGCACCACGAGTCTGACCTAGGACAGTGCAACCAGAACCAGAGAGTAAGAGATGGAGCCCAAGTGCCAGGGTGCTGCTTATACCCCAGATAGACAAGGCCAGCGAACTGCATGGAGCAGGAGCAGGAAGACTCCTACTTCCAGGTTGGTAGGACTCTCACCAGAAGTGTGTCAACTCCATCAGAGAAATGTTAGGCCAAAGTGGGGCAGGTCCCAGAGGCTATGGCCATGGCCAAACCAAGATCAGCTGGTGGGCAGAGGGTCAGCCACTGGGGTCCAGGGTCCCCAGAGTTCAGGTTGAGCAGAGAGATAGTTTCACTTTCACAGCAAGATGTTCTGCTCACACCAGTTAAGCAGGCAGCACATTGGCAATTTGGGGCTGATTTCTCTTTTTGTGTACAACATAAAGTTTTTAAACACTTCCTTTTTGTGCATCCAAAGCTTTAAAACACTAGCCTCTTTGTGCTGGTCCTGCAGGAGCTGCGTGAGTTTCAGAGGAAAGTGATTCTTCTCAGCACTTGGCAGATCAAGCAGAGCCAGAGAGCAGACACACATCCATCCACATGCACACACTCACACACACCCAGACATATGCATGCATACTCATGCATATGTGCATCACACACTCTCATACATGCTCGGACACATCCATGCAACATGTGCACACCTCTCAGGTGTACATGCACTCTCTTACATGGCTCAGATGCTTGCACAGATCACACACACCCACACACACATACACACACAAGCTCATACTCCAGTGCTCAAATGCCAGACAGTATGCCCCCGCTACACACAGTCTTCCCTCCAGGCAAGGACCAACAAAGCCAAGGAGAGGCTCTGGAGACAACTGTGGATCCAGAGTACGGAGATCATTTTCATAATCAGCACACCAGTGCACTCACACATGCTTTCTCTCCTGTGCACATTCTCATAACCAAACCCCAAGATAGGTTTTAGGGAAGAACACCTGCTGGAAGAGAGACATGCCTTACACCAGTGTCACCACCTTCAGCCCTGGGCTCTGACTCCCTGGCCTCACAGCTCCTCTTGGCAAGAATCTCACTAGCACTGCTGCCTGGTTCTAATGAGTCAACTGTGGTTGCAGGCCAGGATCCAGTATCACAGGTCCAGGGGGATGGTGGGCTGAAAGCTGAGGAGCAGAGAAGTGGACACAGAGCCAGCAATGGCAACTGGGAATAGGAAGGTACTGCCCCAGCCATTCAATTACCAACATTTCTGCAAGTTATTTCACATCACTGTCCCCTGTCCCAGTTACACTTCTGGGCAGGTCTGCTATGACTGTCACCTCTTAAAATGCAGCCACGAACACCAGAACACAGTGGCACTGTCTTCTTTCTAAGCAGATATCTGTTTCCTTATATGGACTCCATGAAGAGTTGAAGGGGAGGAGCCAGCACAGGCAATGGGCAGGAAGAGATCCCATTCTTGGAACACAGGCCCCAGAGAAAGACAAGCAAGCACAGTGATTTCACAGGGGTGAGCACACCAGCCCTCAGTTAGGGAGCTAGATGAGCAGGGAGGTACATCTGACCAAGAATCAGACCCAAGATTCCCCACAAGAGGTGATGGCTTACCTGGGCCTTAGGCACATGTAGTCATCCAGGAAAGGAAATGTGAATACACAGTGGCTTTGTGTGGCTGAAATTAGCAACTTAGAGACATAAACATGGACCATTTGCTTGAATCAAGGATCGGCTGAGTCTTCCCCACCAGAACTTGCAAAAGCCGTTGTTAAGACATGATCTCAGGCCACACAGAGGCAAGATATCTCATTTCTCCACTCGCTTGTTGTTGGCAGGATTCACTGTTGTGACCTGCTAAACAGCAGTTGTCCCCAGGTCCTTGTTGCCTCTCACCTCACCTCATCCCCCAGAGAGACCGCACCACGAGTAACAACTTCCACAAGAGAAATGGAAGTCGTGGGATGAGGAACCCAATTTTTCTGCAGAATTCCACCAAGCACAAGAGAGGAATGGACCATGAGCAACTGGATAGCTGCTGCTGAAACCCACACAACCCAAAGGAAGACGGAGGTGGAGTGTGATTCTAGAATGGAGAACCGCCGTTGTGCAGAATTCGACCATGTAAGGCCGCCATTGTGCAGAATTCGGATCAGGTAAGTATTTACAATCCATGGAGCTTAACAACATGTGGAATCACAACTTTCAGAATAAAAGACAGAAGTAATTCCTCTTTCTAAGATTCATGACCATGTGCCCCAAATGTTAATAATGGAGATTCTGAGTGTAATGTGTTAAGAATAAAAGTGAAACTTAATTCTCATCCAACTATAGAAAAAAAACAGGTTTGTCTTTATGAAACTCAAAGCCAGAGAGAGAAAGCAGCAATTCATATATAAATAAATTTCCTTCTTCAAAAATAAAGAATGTGGTGCCTAGTATTCTTGAAGTGTATACATTCTTCAATGAATAATTCATTTGTTTTATAAAGCTGAATTCATAAGTGTTTAATTTACATTAAGTACAATCTATGACACTTAAATAACACTGTTATGGAAGCAAAAGGTTAGAGTATTAAAGATCATAATATGAAGAGATAAAATTTATTTCAACCTAATTATTCAAGAACTGACCAAACAGTTCTAGATTATCTTCTCTGTCAGCAAGCTTCTCTTTAACCTGCTTCATTTATTTGCCAAAATTACTATGGAAGAGGCAGTGAAGAGTAAGTCAGAATGAAAATTCAATAAAAGCCACTTTAATATAGAGTTACTTTGTTTATGGGCCCAGGATAAACAGTGTAATGACTTAACCTGTGTTTATAAATTTGGGAATAACAATTCTTTATCACTCTTAATTTCTGGCTTACACAAGTTGTGTTTTCAAAACCTACTGGGGGAAAATATTTTGATAAAAAATACTTTGCATTTTTTTCACATCCACTAAAAAATATGAAAACCTTAGTCCAGAAGATGTAAAGGGAAAATAAAGCAAATAGACAACAGAAAACAAAAACAAATAAACTCTAAACTATAAAGAAGACGTTCAGTTATATAACAAACGAAGAGCTAAAAAAATATTTGCAACTCATTTCACAGATAAGAGCATGTCTTTTTTACATACGAGGTTTAATAAATCTTTAAGAATAAGGCCAACAGTACAATTAAAAATGTGGCCATAGAGTATATGAAGAACATTTACAGGACAAGAGTAGTAGCTGGCTCTAAAATCTGAACTGATTCTGAATCTATCCTTCCCTTTTTCTCCTCAAACATGGACTTATCCTTGATTCTTCCCCTTGTCTCACCTGCTATGGCAGTCCACCCTATTGACTGTTCTGAAAAGATACAGAATCTTACCCATTTCCCACCATCATCACCTGCTTCTTGGATTATTGTCATTCCTCACAGAGTTCCCCATCTCCCTATTTGGGCCCCCCTATCCCTCTCCACAGAACTTCCCAGGTAACCCTTCAAATCTGACTGTGTATTGGTTTGTCATCTAGGAACCAAGCCAAGAGTCAGAGGCTCCGAGGCCTATAACCCTGTTCCCTGTGACTCTCACCTCCTTTCCTGTCATGCCCCCCTTTGATCCATATCTTCAGGTCATCTGTTCTCCCTCAAGCAAGATGTGAGTGATTTCATTTCCCAAAGACAGCAGCCATTATCTGTGGGAGCAGCATACTTGGGCCCTCATATCTAGAAACTTTGTCAAACGTCAGCTTAGATGTTGCTGTGTAAGTATTTTTCAATGAGATTAGCAAGTTGAATCAGTATTCTACAAATACAGCAGAGGGTTTTCTGCGATGGGGGCAAGCCTTGTCCATCAGTTTCTCTACCTTAGAGAAAATGAACCAAAGTCCCAGGAGGGTAAGGGAGCACTATCCCAGAGCAGCTACAACTCTTTTCTGGGCTTGCCCTGCAGAGCCCAGACATCTTGGCAGCCACAGTTGCCTGAGCAGTTTCCTTAAAACAAGTCTCCTTCATTGTTGAGGAAGGGACAGTAGGACTGTGAACTAGTGCAGGTATTTTGTAACATGGTCCTAATTTATTTTTAAGAACTAAAAATGGAAATACCATACAACCCAGCAACCTCACCCATGGGCATCTCTCCAAAGTATTTAAAACCACCAACTAGAAAAATGATATGCCCTGTAATGCTTAGTGCAACATTATTCATAATATCTCAAAACAGAATCACCCTAGTGCCTGCCTAGAGAGGATGGATCAAGAAAATATGGTTTATTATTTTTTTTAAGGTGGTGGACAGTGTTTATTTTTATTGCAGTTTCTCACATGATTGTTCTTTGTGTTCTTTTCTTTTTTTTAACTCATTTTATTGATTTGTCACAATTGTGCATTAATTGATCCTTCCTCCTCCCTCCATATCCTCCCTCTGTATCCCCCCCTCCAGTCATTCCCACACTGCCACACTATTTAGTGATAAGGAAAGACAAAATCTTGCCTTTTACAGCAAAACAGAGAAAGTTCTAGGGAACTGTGTACAGTAAAGCAAGTCAGAATGACAGGCAAGTAGTGAACATTTTCCAAATGATTTGACAAAGAGAAATATTCATAAAAAACAGTGGCCTTTAATAAGCGAAGTGAGGTTTCTGTGCTTAAGAGGGAAGGGGAGGAAAGAAGAGTCAATGGGCTATAAATACTAACCCTCCTCATGCCCTACATAGTGAGACCCTGATACCATTGTTTATGAAGACTAAGATTTCAACACAGGAATTTGATGGAAAATCAATGACCAGTCTATAAGAAGTGACCATAATTTCATAGCAATTATTAAATCAATGTTTACAGAGTGCTTAGAACAATATCTGGCACATTAAAAGTGCAATGTAAATATTTGCTATGTTCCTTTTTTTTGTAGTAATAAACACTCATTTTGACTGATTGAGAAAAAAAACATATTCTTTCACATATAATGAGAAATGGGGACAGTGTGAAAAGACAGAAAAAGGAGGGGGGATAATCATAATGATGGATAGAAAGACAGATTGAATCTGAATTGTTGTTTCTCTAGAAAAGCCAGACTAACACCCCATCCAGTGACATCACCTCCTCATCCCTGCCATGAAGAGTTGGTCTCCATACCTTTCCTGGGAGAGTGCCTACTTTGATCAACAGAGTTGAAATTTTGACATTAGGATATAAAAGTCCCTGGAACTTCTGCTCGTTGCCACTGGAACATTTGCTCTTGGAATGCTGCTCTCAGAAGCCATATGAGGTGTTGCAAAAGCTCTAGGACCATGGGACAGTCCAGGTGTGACCCTCATTTGACCATCCCGACTGAGCCCAGTCATATGTCATGCCAGCCCAGCTGCCAACAGGTAGCCAGGTGACCTTCCAGGACCAACCCAGACTTCATTAGTCTCAGGTATCCAATTCTCCATGGTTTTTCAGTGAACAGGGAGCCAAAGGAACACTATATCATGGCTGCTGGAATTCCTGGGTCAGGGGTCCATAGCATGACAAATAATGGCATGGGACTGACCACTCAGCAGCTGAGCAGCAGCATTGATGGGGAGCTGGTCTCTGGGCACAGAAGCTCCCTTTCCTGTCTGCTCCCTGAACACTATCACACCTCCTGGCCTCATCCCAACAGCTCAGCACAGATGCCAGCCACACAAGTTTCTTCCCTCTCTGCCCACCTACAACCACACTCCTCCACCCACACACTCCATTCCATCTCTGGATTGTTTGTAGAAATCATCAGTATCCCAAGGCTTGGATTTTAACTGTTGGTTTCCTCTGTGCTTACCTCTTCTGACTTAAATTCCATGAGGATGGGGCCTCTTGGGGCTCACACGTTCACAGCTGCATGACTGGCACCTAGAATCACACTGGACTCAGCAGGCACTGGCCGCATACTGATAAATAAGTGAATGAATAGAGAAGCTTCTCCAAAAGACTTTCAAATTAAAATTTCAGTCTCACCTCATAGTCACAAAAACCGGGCAAATCGGCAAGGCCCTGTGCTGGTGAGCCTGAGAGTGAACAGGCCTAAACTCCCCCAGCAGGTTGAGGTGCGATGGCCCAGGTGTGAATGGCCAGGCCTCTCCTTAGACTGTCTCCAGTGGTGCCCAAGTCATGTGAGACAGCACAGTTGCAAGGCCAGTGTAGCAGCACTTGTTTGTGTTGTAACCAAAAGACCCAAAACCCTGATATCCTTCACCAGGTCATGCAAAAAGGGTGCTGTTGTGTCCCCTGAGATGCTCCGTGACCTCTCTCTTGACAGAGCTTCCCAGCCACACAGGTGCCAGGCACCAAGGCGGCTCTCATCTACTCTGCTCTTACTTACCTGGTGTAAACTCTGAGGTATGTGCTCAGAAAGCAAGGCAAAGTACAAAGGGGCGTGTGGACCATATCACTAACTGAGCTCCAAGGGGGAGACTCCATAGGTGCATTGTGCCCTGTGTGTTCAGGAGCCATGGGAAGGAACGATGCATTTCTTTGTTATGGTGAAGATGATATGCTGGAAATACTTTATCTTCGACCTCTTTTGAAAAGAGTCGTCACACGGGCTCTGGTTTCCTTCTGCTCATCTCAGGAACACATGGGTGGCAGGAGTTGAAGCAGCAGCAGGGTCTTATGATAGGCAAGATGAAGAAGACCTGGGGGCTATTTCTGCAGAAAGAGGCTCATGAGGACCCATCCTTAAGGCTCAGAGGTATCTGGCCAATGCCAAGGATTTAGTAATTCATGAAATAAACAATAGATGCTTCTGAAAAAAATTTGCAATAGCAGATGTAGCTTAGAAGACGGCAGGAAACTTCCTCAATATAGGAAATGATGGGGTACACTGCTGCGTGTGTTCCCACAGCTCAACATGGGGGCCATTACACCTGCAGGCGCTTCGCTCACATAAACAGAGACTGGTGGGGGATGCAGGGACCAGAACACATTTTCGTTTTTATCCCCTTTGGAGATTTTCTTCCTCAACATTGTTAAATGGAAAAAGGAAAAAAAAATGTTCACAAAGGATTACATTCCAGGCTTCTTTAGTCACTGAAGTAGAATAACCATGCTTAAGAGCAAAGCTATCTGAGCTTTAAGCAAGAAAACACAGGATATTACTTAGTAACACAGTAATCCAAGTTTTCACCTTTGTCATCGAATATAGGAATTGCAACGCTGAAACAGGATCCTTTATGCAACTGCTTTTAACCAATCCTAAACTGCATTCTGAGAATAAAACACCTCTGCTTAAGAACCATAGGAAATATCCATCTTCAAGCACAGAGTCCAAATTCATTCACCATGTACTGAGTACACAGAACCCAGTCTATTCCACACATGCCTCTCATCAAGCAGGTGATAGGAGGGACTCCTCCCAACACCTCCCATCTCACCTCCCAGTCCAGTGCACAGGAGGATTGGCTGCATGAGATTTGTGTTTGGAGGGCAGGTGGTGAGAACATGGAGAGTGGAAATATGACCAAGGCTCTTAACCTCTGACCCCTGAAACAGAGCTGATTTGCAGAGAAGCAAGCTGAGGCACACGAAGGATCCATGACATACCCCTGAGGGAGTTCACCCTGGCTGCCAAGTCCACCACCTGCCTCTCCTGGGTTGCCTCTGTGTGTATAGAGGAGTTTTCAGCTCATGAGGCCCCTTTTCATGTTGGATCTCTCCATGACAAAGAAGGTGAAGTGTGCGCTGCAGGATAAGCCATCCCACCTCACCCATGACAGGTGCCTCCTGCCACACCTGAGACAGGCTGTGTCCTGCCACATGATGGTGGGGAAGCTGCCAGGGCTGCCAGCATGTGACTTCTGCCACGACCACATCAATGCCATGGAAGCACTGAGTCTCCCCAGCACCTATGAAGCCAAATTCAAAGATAACAGGGAAGAAGCTAAGCTCTGCTCTGACCCTCCTTTTGAGGTATCAGGCCATTTTGGTGCCAGCTTCTAGCCTCAACACCCCAGGAGGGGTTGGAGAGTAGGGAGGCACTTCTCCTATTAGGAGAGGACTCCCTGTACCTCCAAAAGTAATTCATGCTCTGCTTCTGGGTTGCATTGACTTGTATCAGCTAATATCCAACCCAGCGGGACTGGCCACCGGAGGTCATGTGCCCTCA
Organism: Uropsilus gracilis; assembly: GCA_004024945.1. Classification (NCBI taxonomy): domain Eukaryota; kingdom Metazoa; phylum Chordata; class Mammalia; order Eulipotyphla; family Talpidae; genus Uropsilus; species Uropsilus gracilis. The sequence continues at coordinate 64,221 of PVHY01006508.1, read as the reverse complement.
TCAGTCTGAGCAAGGCCTGCTAGGACATTGGCCATGGGCCAACGATACTTGCCCTGTGCAGGGTTTCCCCTGGCATCGTTGCTTGCCTGGAAAGGAAAGGTTACTCTCTGTTTCGAGTCATTTTGTTTGCTGAATAATTCTCACCAGCAGTGAGTCGCTTCTTGCCTTGGCTGGATGTGGGTTCCCTGCTTCTCACTCCCCTGCTCCATGATGAACAAGAAGAAAATTGAGCCTCAGGCCTAATCAGCAATAACAAAGACAGGCTCCCAGCTGCATATTTGAGAAACAAACGAGCAGTTAAAGGCATATTCATCTAGCCCTGACTAATATATTCCACATTTCTCTTCTGACCCACAGTTACATCAGGGATTTCTGTGATTTATGCTCTGCAGTAGCTTGCAAACCTTCTCTTGATCTGAGAAGTAAATCAGAAAATGGTAACATGCCCTTTGCAGAATAAAGGGAAGTACAACTGAAACTCCTCTGCAAGCAGCCTGAGAAACAGAGAGGCCCTGAATTAAAAGTTGGGGACATGAGCTGCCCATCCACCAGGTGCCAGAAGCTAGATCTCTTCCAGAAGAAAATCCAAGATGTCAATTCGGTTGGAGAAAAATCATCTCCTAATGGGCTTCTACCGAAAATAGAGACAACCCTGCAAACATGCTCATGTCTATTTAACTGCGTTTATTTTCCCACAATATGATGCCACCTTGGAAGTCACCATACCTCATCTGAATCTAAGGCTCACCTGAGCCAGACTCCTTCTCACCACAAGTGTCCTGGAAGCCACATAACATGAGGACTTTTGTGGTTCTATGAAACAAGAACATAAAGTCAACTTCTCTGTCTCTCCCCTCCCCTCTCACTCTGCCAGACACTATGAAATATGTTATCTTCTCTCTTGGTTATCCAGTTTCTCAGAACTCCACCTCCATCTGTCTGCTCCCTTTCCTTCCTGCTCTTCTAGTAGCCAGAACCAACCCAGTACAACCCCATCCCAGGGCAAAATGAAAATGTGGAGCTCCTTCTTCCAAACCTCTTAAGGCAGAGGGTAAACCAAGCATGGGACCCTGTGATCAAGAACACCATGTGACCACACAGTTCCCAGGTCTCTGTGGGTTCCCCCCTGCTGTGACCTGTGTTCCCAGTGTCTACCTATTACACCCAACCTCCCTGCCCCCTGTCTCCCTGCATCTCTAGGCCTTCTTTCAACCTAACTCAGACCAAATCCAGGCAAATTAAGAAAACAGGAAGGTACCTTCTCAGAAGGGCATGAGTCTCTTCTCTTCCCCCAGAGGCTGAGCATCCATAAAATCCCAGATACATTCTAAAGGAATACAGATATCTATGTCCTTAGAGCTCTGTCTATGGACAGAGTATATGCTTTAATATATACTATATTGGCTTTGCACTAACCACTACCATCACAGCTCAGTAAAACCAAGGCAGCTGAGAAAGGGACCCACAGTGAATTGTATATGATTCAAACTATTTTGCCAAAACTTGGACTTGGAGTCATGTTCTCACCTCTGTTTTTCATACCCAGCCTTAAGACAGGTTGAATCTTTGTTGCTGACCGTCTCCCTTCCCATCATACCTTTAGACCCAAGGACTATATTTTAAAGGGTCTCCCTGGTGCAGAACTTGGAAAAGCCCAGTGTTGACAACAGCTTGGACTTTTAATCCTCCAAAGTACTGAACAACAACAACAACAACAACAAAATTCTCAACATTTTCAACATTCCATGTCCCCTATGAGCTCAGATGACGACAATACCCTACAAAAGTCCATGACAGGACAAGTTCCAATTTTAAAGCAGTTCTTACATATAAAATAAAAATTCACCTTATTTACCTAGGAGAAATTAATAAAATAGAGGCAAATTCCACCAAAAATAAGTAATTAAATAAAATGCTGAATCTGGTACTCCCCCACCACTCCAATAGTCAGATCCAAGTGATAGGGGGTGCTCCTCCCCTCCCCCATGTCATTGTCTCCTGTTTAAGATTGCAGATTTCAAGGAAGATATGTTAAAATGTAAGAATGGCCTTAATTAGAATTTCGTTTCAGAAAGATACAAGGGGAAGGAAGGAGAAAATCAGGTTTTTTTTCTTTGTAATGTAATAATTCCGTAGCTGTTCCTGGAAGGTTGAAAAACAGAAAGATGATATATGGAGTTTGAAACAAAGAAAGAGGGATGCTATGGGATGGAGATGCAGATTCAGGTTTGGTTTCTGCCATTTTGTAGGATGAAAATGTGAGCGATGTGAACTTGGCCATGTGGCCAAGGCCTGGGGCCTGTAGCCTTTGGCTGGCCCAGGCTGGCAGCAGGTGTGCTAAAGACAGTTAAGAAGTTTGCAGATTTGAACTCCATGTTGGAGTTCGTTTTATGAGTTTGACTTGTGTCTGGAAGAGGACATGCAAAAGTTAGGCTTGAAAAGAAAGTGAACTTTGCTGGGTCCGGTACCATGAAGTTTATTCTGCTACCTGGAGGAGGATGACAGGAAGATGGCATAGAGGAATTGGAGCATGCCAAAGGAAGATATCTTCAAGGATCTGGAGATGAACTCAGAGTTCATCTGATTTTGGTGAAATGATCAGGACTGAGAGAGGCTGATTTTGGTGAAATGATCAGGACTGAGAGAATGTTGATTTTTAGGCAATCTGGGAAAGGACTTTGGACAATGTTGAGAAAGGTTTTGGACAATGTTAAAGTAATCAGAGTTTTACTTACATGTTTCTTTTGTAGTAATTAGGAAATCACTTTGTTAGAAATAAATTAGTCTGCACTGATAGTCTTGCTTTGACTTGGTATTTTGGTTGAGAAGGCTGGGGATGGTGGAAAGAACCCATGAAGCCTAAAAGGGTAAATTGAGGCAAACTAGTTTAAAGTTTAAACTGTGTTTCTAAGTTTTTCTTTTTAGGTCTGAAGGAGGGGAAGAAAGCTGAGAGAAGCTTGTAACTGATTTTTGCATACCAATGGTGAAGGTGAACAGTGAAAATGCTAATTAACTGTTTGTAGCCTGCTTCCTAGAGAAAGAAACAGGCATAAGTATGTCTAGTTCAAGGTAAAGGTAAATGCTAAAGAACTGCTAGTAGCCTGCTTCTCTCTATGAAGCAGGCAGATGTGTTTAAGTCAAAGTCAAAAAGTCTTATTCTCTTTTTACCCTGTTTCACAAGAAAGCAAAACCGCAAAGAATGAGAAGAGGCAGAAGGTGGAATTGGAAGGAACTTTCAGGACAGAGTGGCTCTGTGGTGCACACTTGAATCTGCAACCAGAATAAAAATGAAGGGGATCCCTGAATGCAAAGGCTCTCACAACAGAGAGGAACAAGCTCCTAGCACGATTTGGGGCCACCAGTGTTCAAGGGACCAGATGCTGTGGTCTAAGGGGAAGGGTTGACCATTTCCTTTGTATCCAAAATATGCAGGACAGGTACCATTCCTGGTAGCCCATCTCCCCTGCCTCCTTTACTACCTTTCCCTCTTCTCCCAGCCACTCTCCTGCAACAGCATCAGCCTTTAGGTACAGAAGATGTGGTGACTTGCCCTGTTTATTCACATGAAGTTAACACAGAAGCCTGTTCTCCTAGAATAAGCAGTAAATTAGCAAATGTCTTTCTCTATCATAAACATTTGCTGAAAACAACCCCCGGGTGATTGCATGAAGGATGCAGAACAGCTATTTTTAACTAACAAATGAGAACAGCCGCATCTAAATTTGGATGGTAGCTCAGCCTGGAAGCCAGGCTATGACTCTGAGGAGGGAAGTGACATGCAGAGGAGAATCCCCGCCTCCTCCCCACCAGCAACAGCAACTTCCACGTGGAGAGAGCCAGGTTGGAGGCAAAGGGCCATAGTCACTTGTCTCTTATTCTGCAGGCACCAGTCCACCACCAACAGGGCAGCGGAAGGATACTCTTCCTGACCTCTGACCCCAGGGGTTCCAGAAAAAATGAAAGACACAAGCATGTTGGAAGCACACTGTGCCAGGACATCACAGAAAGGACCCCAGGGGCAGGAGGATGGGGCAGAAGTGGGCCTAGGAAATCAAATTCCTGAAAGAAAATTGACTTCCAATATGGAGAGACTAGACCTTCACTTGCTTTAAAAGAGTGAGCTGATTACTTAAAGCATATGGATCAATGACAGAAGCAACAAATAAACTGATGAATGCTGCTAGCCCCCAGGGCAAACTCAACCTGGCAGTGGTCAAAGGCCACCATTAATCTGCATGTTAGGTTATCTGACAAATGCTTGGTTCATGCTGATTTTAAGAAAAGGAGTTCCCACCATGGATAGATGAATGGGTAAAGTAGGTGAGATATGCAATGGAATACTACTCAGCTATGCAAAGTAATAAAATCTGTCATTCGCACCCCTGAATGAACCTAGAGGGAAATATAAAAGTGAAATAAGTCAGGCAGAAAAAGACAAACACCAAAAGATTTCAGTCAGTCGTATGTGAAAGATAAAGAAACAAAGCAAATCAATAAAAAGAAAAAGTAAACAACAAAACAAACTCAGACTACAAAAACAGTCTAGCTAAAAATTCAAAGATGTGAGATATATAAATAAATTACTTAATAAAAAATTCACCCAACAAACACAAAAAGAATAGAAGGCAAGGTAAATAACAAATTCAGGAGGAAGAGAAATTAGAAAAAAAAAAAAAAACCAGGTGAAGATTAATAGAATAGAACTCTGTTCTCCCACCACCCTCCATGCAGTGAACCATGGGAATATTCATTATTTAAATTTAATAACATGATTTTAGCATCTCATTGATAGATTACTAGAACCTGATCCCATCATAAGAGGTTGTCTCGGTTGTCTAAGATAAACATCCCTGCTCTGGCTCATTCAGGAGCCAAACCTGCTGGAGTCAAGGAGGCTTGAGACTTGGGGAGATGCTCAGGATCTGGGTTTGGAATTCTCAGCCTGTCTACTCAGGTTACCTGGTGAAGTGCATAAAATAAACACAAGAACCAACATTTACAGTGACTGCACAAGAACCACAACACCTGCATTCCAAGGTAAAACACCAACTGGCAAGAAGGTTTTTAGAGAACTACCCCAGTGAGCAAGGCTATAAATAGTGTTGAAAGAAAGAAGTTTCTGAATTCCTGGGTGATGGGTTGCTGAAACAATGGCATAGGACTGATTCAAAATCTTAGTGCAATTGAGCTTGAAAACTTGTTCAGACAAAAGTGTTAATTCCTTTGTAATTGAGAGCTCAAGGTGATAGCCAATGGCAAGGGAGAACATTCTTCCAGATGCATTTATTAAAATGGATCGCCTCCTTCACTAACTGCCTTTGGCCAAGTCCTTTTGGATACAGATACACTGTGACTTCCTCCACTGTTCCCCAGCTCCGTGCTCAGAACAAACATGTGTAAACAGTACAAATGCATGTTCCAGGATGAGGAGGGAGCAAGTTAGAGGACAGGTACTATTTTCCACAAGTACGGAGATCTTGGGAACATTGTCGGTACACATGCACACTCACACACTGCAAGCATGAACTCACATATTTCATGTATGCACACTCATACACACTGCATGCATCCTTACTCATATCACTATGGAGGGACATTTGGGAGGCTTCTGCCTTTCAGCTGCCATGAACATGCTGTACAGATTGCAAGTTGGGGTTTTTGTCTTCATTTTATATTGAGGAACTCAGGGCTTCAAGAAGTTGAGCAGGGTTCCCGAGGTGACTGATCTTTCAGAGGCAGAGCTGATGTCCAGTGCAGTTCAGGATACTACATACACCATTTCACAGCGAACACTGACTGTCCCTGCTGTTGAGAAGTCACTGAGATAAATAACCTAGATAAATTTAGATATAACTATTGATATTGGTCAATATTGGGGAGTAGAGGTGAACAGGGGCATTTTGATTTTTATTTAAGTGCCTTCATACTTCTCTAGTGTTTATTCTGAGCCCTTTCTGCCACATTCAAGAAATCAGAGCCATATTTCACAAACAGCCTTTGGGTCCCAACTTGCCTCTGCACTGCCTCCCAAACCCCTCCCAGTGGCCAATCACTGGGAAGATTCATGAGTGTCACTGCTTGCAGGCCTGGATCCCTGGGCACATATCAGCAGTTCCCACCCATGCTGGCTTCAGCTGATGCTGTACCCTCTACTCAGGGGCACAATAGTCAGTCCCCCGGCAGCTTCACATGACAGACACCTGCCTTCCATGGTCCTGAGTCTGTACCCAGAACCACACTCCTCACCTTGAGTCACATTCCCTTCCTTCACATCCTCAGTTCCCTGAACCTGCCTGGGAACCCCTGAGGCCATGTCAAGCATCTTCCTTCCCCTGGAGGCCATATCTCAGATATAAAATGAGAAATCAGCTCTGATTTCTAACCTAAGGGGTTTCTGATTCTAGGAAAGCTAAGAATTTGCTTAGATGTTAGGAGCTTCCTTTGGTGGGCAGATGGGAAAAGAGCCACCTCGTGAGCAGTGAGAGACTTGATGACATTCTCAGTGATTCAAACGCCAAAGGGCATCACGGCGCTAGCAGACTGATGGCCAATCACTTCAGACTGCAAACCTCTGTAACCATGCAACACATTTAGAAAGCTGAAGAACCTCTAAATACAGTGCCCTAAAATTCCTTTTCTATTTTTTGAAAATAAACAAAATATATTCCCATCACCCTCCCTTAGACGCACTCTACCTTGCCTCTGGCACCTTGATGCCATAGCAGTTTCTTCTAATTTATTTTTATTTTGTTTTGTTCATTTACTTAATTTCCTTATTTTGTACACATAGGCAAAATCATTCACTTTTTGTCTTTGTCTTTCTAATTTTCTTGACATAATTCCCTCAAGTTCCTTCCATTTTTCTGCAAATGACAAGATTTTGCTTTTCCTGAGTTGAGTGGACACCTTCCACAGGAACACCCTCCACCACCACCCTGGGTGCTGAGGTCCTATGTCTCACCATGGCAAACAGGCCACAAAAACCAGCATGGGGTGCAGGGTCTTTGAGTTGTTAGTCCCGTGTTCTTCAGTTAGCTATCCAAAGAGGATCAAATGTAATTTGCACTTTAGTCTTTTAAGATAATTTCCACTCTTTACTTTCCCACCAACAGTATGGTTCCTCTTTGTCCACACCCGCCTAATCTAATTCTTAAAAAAAATTATGTTCAGTCATCTCACTTTTCAAAAGGTACAACTGAAGAGCTTCATGCATTTGGCCTTTCCACATGATGTCTTGCTCAGGTCACTCTCTCTAACCCATCAAACAAAAGCTTGCTTGTGGCCAAAAGCTTCTCACCTAATGGCACCCATGTCATTGCCCATGTCTGAGTGCCAGGAAATTAAATTTCTGACCTGGTGTATCATTACAAGTGAAATGCTGGCTGCGGATGCAGTGTTCAGAGAAAGCAGCCCTTCTGGGGTTTTGGCACTTGGTAATCAAGGTTTTGCTGCATCCCTCTTAAGAAATAGCCCTTGCATGCAACAGCCCTGGGACAATTATTAAAAGAAGCTGGGTGAGAAGTTCAGAGTATCCCAGGAGCCCAGAGCCAGCTAAGGTCAGATCCTGCAGCATCGTCTACCTAGGGATGAAGCAGTGTCTCCCTCGAGTGCCAGAGATCCATGTAGTCTGGAAAGAAGACAGCAAGTCTCTGAGACTGGCTTCTGCACAAATCTGGGAAATCAAATCCAGATAGATCCAAGCAGAAATAAGGGTTTCAAAGCGACCTACATAAGGTCTTTTCATATGCACACTCAAAAGCAACCAGGTTTCGCCTCACTGAGCACCTGACAGCAGTGTTGGTGTGAAAGCCTACAGATAAGGCATAAGCAGATGTCCACCACATTGTCCCCCATCTTACCACTAGACTGTCTCCCCATCATCATAGTTCTGTGACTCTGAACTAAGGGTAGGGATCAACTTAATGGGTCACCTTGGTTGGACCAGAATCCTGGTGGTTAGTCTGGTGTTATTCTGGATGTGACTGAGAGGTTGTTTGATGGATGAGGTTAGCCTTTACCTCAGTGGATTTATGAGTAAAGCAGCTCTCCCTCCATCATTTGGGTGGGCCTCATGCAATCATTTGTTACTAGAGCAGAACAAAGGCTGGCTTTTCCCAGGTAAGAAGGGATCCTGCCTATGAACCTAAACAACAAATCTTCTCTGCGCCTCAAGTAGAACACCTTCCCTGATCAGATTTTAGACTCTCTAAGCCTCCACAATCACATCAGCCAATTCTTTAAAATAAAGCTCTCCACCATTCTCAATCTATCGCCAGGGCTAGGTTCTGCTTAGCTTTGGCCCAACTTGCCTTCACCACTACCATCTGCAATAGGCCCATTTCTAATGCAAGATCCCACACCTGCCTACCCTTGATACCTCCCCATCGCATGGCCTGGCACCGTATATCCCATGGGACTTCCCAGCTTTTACCTGGGAATACTGAACCACCCCCACCTGCCTGAGGGGCACCGTAAGAGATTGCCATGCCCACTCTCAGCTGGGGTTGGCATGGCTCTGACTGGAAGACCTTGGTCATGAGTGTCTCTCCCTTCTTCACAGCTGGAGCACAGGACAACACCTGCACCAGCACAGAAACACAGTCCAAATATAGATGCCATTTTGTATGCGTTTTCTTTTTTTGAGACTAGGTCTTGCTTTGTTTCCTGGGGAACCACAGGCTCAGACTCAAGCAGTCCCTAGTCTCAGCCTCCCAGGTAGCCAGGATTACAGGCATGCATCACCACACCCAGCTATTTTTTGAGACTAGGTCTTGCTATGTTGCCCCGGGTGGGTCTCGAACCCATGAACTCAAGCAATTTCCAATTTCAGTTTTGCTTTTGTAGGCTGTGATTAAAGCACAGGCCACTGTGCCTGGCCTTTGTATTCAGGTCTTATTTGGAGCAACATTAAACAACTTAGACTGTTTCTTTTCCTGCACTCTTGCTGGAAAGAAAGATTTTTCTTTCTTTGGTGGTGGAGGTGGAAGCTGCCTCTCCTTTCAGCACCCTACCAGGTTCTGTGCTGCTCTATTTGTTTGCCCTGAAGATGTGTTGTGGAGCCCTAGTATGTTCCTGACAGTGGGAGTCTGCCAACACCACCTAAGAAGGAAAAGTCCCCCACACACACACTTCTCTGTTGGCAGGGACCAAACTAAGTTTGGCACACCAAACTAAGACTGTTTGTATTTGGTAATGAAACAGCCAAGAGCCCTCTCAACCAGGGAGGTTCTGTCCTATCAGAAAAACAGAGAAGCAGAGGTTCCTGGCATCTCTGGTCTCAAGAACTTGTCATGACCCTAATCCATCACAGGGTGGCTTCTTGGCACCTCACATTCAAGACAGCTTTGATCCTAGCCCAGCTCCTGGTGACCTGGCCCCCCTCCAGCAAGAACCTAGAAATGAGACGGAAATTTCCTCCAGTTTCTTGGGAAGGTTAGTGAAAGCATCTACAAAGCATTCATTATAAGGAAAATGGCTTCAACGATATAAAAATGATAAAGAAATTTGTCTCTTGGAGAACTAGCACAGTAACTCCCAGGAGCCTTCTTGCCACTGAGCAGCCACTCCTTCCCCGCGAGAGGCTTGCCGGCTCACAAAGGCCTCCTGTTGCCTCCTCTGTTATTACAGCTGAAAACCTTTAGCAAACCTTCTGCACCACTAAAAATAAAACCCACATCGGACCTAGAAGACTTGCTGCCAAATCACTGGATCCAAATTCAGGGTTGTTTTTTTCTAACCGAGTCTATAAAGCTACCTATAAATAGAAAGGTGCTCCTGTTATTTCTAATTACTGTATTTTAATGAAAACATATTGTACTAGGTGAGGGCTTGTGGGCTGCCCCTCAGGAGGTGCAGGCCTTAGTGTAGAGCCCACAGGGCTGGCTGGGTCCCCCAAGGAACCATGGGGAGAAGGTGGGGGTTTTTCTAGTCTGGATCTGTGATTCCCAAGTTGTCTTTGGAGACTCCAGGGTGTTGTAAATTCTCCAAGCATGCACATATTTCTAGAAATGAAGACTAATTTGCTGGCTTTAAAGAGAACATGGTACACAGAGTGCCTCTGGCAGCTGCGAGAGAGGGCTAGCCCCAGATTGCCTGCAGAGGCATCTTGGGGAGGAGGGGAGTTGCCAGCCCTGCCTGGCAGCCACCACTGGGGAAGAGGCTCACTCCTACCTGTGCCAGTCCCTCTGGGAGGACCAACCCACCACCCTTGGACTCTAACAGTGCCCACCTGTATGCACACCTTACCCGGGCTAGTCCTCTCCAATGACCAGTCAGCTGTGTGATACTAAGCACCCCAGGAAATGAGCCCCCTCCCCAAACAGCAGAAGCAACAGAGGAGTCCAAAGTGATGTGAATGCTTCTCTGTTGTGCCCCAAACATTAGGTCTCCTGGTGTGAAGGTAGCCTCCCCTTTTCTGCTGGGTCTCAATAGTGAGGTAGCAGGTAATTCTCATCTCACCACAAAGAAGGTAAGAGTCTTCAATGTTCTTCTCCTCTCCTGTATATCTGCAATTGGATTGTTGTTTTTCCCATCCTACTCAGGTCTAACTGAAGTGGGAGTAAGACAGAGGGGGACTCCCCCCAGCCTACACCCACAAAGGGAGTAGGGGACAGAGCCTCCAGCCCGATACTGGCTTCAAGAGGTTGAGACCCTCGTGGGGTAGGACGCACGCCACCTAACCCCCACCAGTGGCCTAAGCTGTGATTTGGGCATGCTACGGGCATTCCACCAGGTCCAGGTCATCCAGGGAAAAGGTGGGGGGATCTTTGACCCCATCCTCCCAGGCATGGCAGAACTGCAAGCCACGGGAGAGGAGACAAGCTGGACCAAACATCTGCTGATCTCTGTCCCCACTGAGGAACTTATTACCTCCAGCAGCTAGGAGATGGACTCTAAATGCAAGATGACACAACTATAGGGTTCAGAAGCAGCACCATGGGACAGACATTGGAATGGAGTAGACAGACCTCATGAATGAGGAGGCATGAATCCCACCAATCAAATGGATCTGAGAGGAGGAAGGTGTCCTCCACCATAGGAAGCACTGCAATAGAGGAACATGGAGAACCACACCACATACCTACCCTACAAGAGGTTCCTGATGCAGTCGGACTGGTTACTCACCTCAGAGTTACACCTGGAAATGTAAGCATCATGGCCTGCCATGTGCCAGGAGCATGGGTCTTCACCTAGGAAAGGACATTGAGATGGGGTAAAAAACAGGTCCGCTCACTGGGCAGGGTTAATGGCTAAGTCAACTTACTGAGTCATGGGTTAGGTCCTGGGGACATAGCACCTCATCCAGGAAGAGTAGGGTGTGGTCAACTATCTTTTAAGCTAGTTTGCAGGTTTTCAGAGAAGTAATAAGGCTAGATACCTTGCTCTAGTCATATAGCTGAGCCAGACATGGTTGATGAGGAAGTGTCCAGGGTATAATTAGAAGCCAGTCAGGCCCTGGGGAAAGCCCATCACTGGAGGAGGGCCTCTCTCTGTAGAGGCTGAATTGGAACTATGAAATGACCTTCAGCCATTTTGGCCTTTGTTCCCTTCCAGCTTCACCCAGGGACCTCATGTCAAGCTGTACCCCTGAGTCTCCAGTCCCTCCCCAGCCAATGCTTCCCTACTCTGCCATTCAGGGAGGTAGATTATGCAATCCGAGCCTTGGGGCTTTTGCTTCCTGCTGCCTCAGCTCCACAAGAAAGTCCTTTTATCTCCCAAACCTTGTTGGCATATTTTTAGCATAAATGCACGTTGGGTAGGTCAACCTTGATTCCTCAGTGACATTGACATGTGGTGACCCCACGTAAACGTTGATTTGATGTGTTCACTATGTAAATGGATTGAACAATGGTGAATATAACTGATCCAGAATATTGACTGAATGCTTATCATCACTATGAATTTGCTCTGATAAAGTATGCCTGGTACAAAGAGAGAACAAAGACTCTATTAAATTAACACAGCAGTGGAGTTGAGCAACATCATTCAAAGTCAGAAAAGTGGTGATAGATCATGGATGCCATGGTGGTGGGAGAATTACAGGGTCCATACCAGAGGGGTGAAGTCAAACACTGCCCCCAAATTAACAAAGATGTAGAAAATAAATCATAGAAATAGATAAAATTTAAAAAATTTACTCTTGGCCCTTTTACAGAAAAAGTTTATGGAGTCCTGATTTCGTGGCTAAAAAGGCTCTTGATTAACTGACTTTTCCTTTATCCTTTATGTTGGCCACATGATGAAATGCACAGACTGTAGAGCAGAAGGGAAGTCAGAGCCTTGGGTCTGGAAGTGAGGGCTTGAAAAAACAAAGTACTAGTGTCCTCAGAACCAGGCAAACACAAGATTCTCGCTCATTCAGTTTCTATAGAAAACTGGTTTCCAGTAAAACCAGAGGGAAAGTGTTAAATTACACACTTTTTAAAGAAACACAGCAGAACAAAACAGGGAAATCTCTTTCCCTACCTCCTCATCTGTTCCACAAGTATTTCAGGCTTTTCATTTCCCCTAATTGATGTATATATTCATGAAAGTTCAGGAAGAAATATGATCAAAAGTAAATTTAAAAAAAAAAAAAAACTCTTCCTTAGATGTGCTATCTTTTTAAAAACTTAGCATAAAGTTTTTTTTTTCTTTTCAATTATATTTGTACTTATGAATTGTTAAAGAAAAACACAAAAGCAAAAACACTGATCCTTTGCTTTTCTTGTTTTGAAACATCCCCTGTAAGAACCACAGGAACTCAAAACAAGGGCTTTACTTTTGTTGAGTTACATAAAAATATATAGGGTTCCTTTTGGGGGGCTGCTTTCCAGGAGTGCTTTTGCTTTTGTTTTTATCATTGTGAGCTTCTGGGGTTCTGGGAAAAGCAAACAAACAAACAAAAAACCTGATATGGGAGCCATTCGTATCACAATCTTCTGAGTGTGCATTTTGGTTTATCCTCTGCCTGGGGGGATGGGGCATTGCCCTCCTGGGTCAACCGCAGAAGGCACACCAGAGGTGGAGTGGAGCCACGGTTTCCATGATGATAATGTGGTGATACCCTCTTATGGAAAAGTAGCATAGCACCCCTTGTAACTCTGTCAGAAGCAATTGGGCTTCATTCTGTGGTGCAGCTTTGAGCTAATGGAGAACATCCATAGTTCTCTCTTCAGAAGGGCCTGATGGAGGGAGGTGTTCTCAAAAGCAATTTGCTGTACTAATTACCTTGAAAATAAAACCCAGAAGCAACCCATATTCCCCTTTGGTGCACTCCTAGGCCCTGCTTCCCTTCTCTGGGCCACTGCTCTTTGGGCACTGACACTCCAATGCACCTATCCTTCTACCTCCATGGTTTCTGCATACTCACTTGATTGATTTTGGACAAAGAATGAAATCCCCCCTCACATATATTGCTGGAATGAGTACATTCAGCTACAGTCACGCACACCCAAGGAGGTTCTATCAACAAAGGATTTCAGAGTACAGTGGTCCCCAAATTCATTCTGCCTGATGACCTGAATGCACAATTGCTGGGCAGGGCTCTATAAGAGTACTAAGAAATTGCACTGATGGAGTACCCATCCAAGGTGCCCTCCTGCCTTGCTATAGCAGTGGAACAGAGAAGAGCTGTCTGGAGCCCCAGGTGCATTTGACAATGACAAAAATCACTAAAAATGTCTTTTGCAGAACAACCCCATCATTAAAGGACATGTCACTGCATGTGCAAAATTCAACTAATCGAATCCTCTGATGGCACAAAGGAGGCTTTACTGTGTGCCCAGATTGGATCAGTGCCCATTTAGGACTTTATGTCATTCATCTGAGAAAGCTAATTTGATCTGTAGGGTTAATGGAATGACTTCACCTGTCTCTTCCCTCCTCCATGAACATTTCCCATTTACTAAGTTTCCACTTCTTTGATGACCATTAGCTTAGGAGGTGGAAGGGGACAGAATCTTTATTCCCCTCGGTTTCAAAGCTGGTGATGGAAGAGTGACCTGAAGGAGGAGATCAGGGGCAGCAGCTGAGTCCACCCTAGAGAAAGAACCATAACCAAATCTGCATGTTGGGTTAAGGCCCAATTCCCAAAAGCAACAAGAGCTCAGAGGGTGTAGGCTCCAGGGTAAGGGCATAGGATGTGTCCATGAGAGGCTGCAAGGAGATGGATGTCCAGGGGCTGACCCAGGCTTGGAGACTGCTTCCAGCTATGAAGCAAGAATGGCCAAGTCTGGTGTAGGAAAAGTTGGCAAAAACTAGATAGGTTAGGATCTATGTCAAGTCTTTCTACCACAAAACTGAATTGGGAAGCCAAGAAAATAAGAACATTTTAGTTCTTCCAACTGGAACAATACTATTTATGAAGGAATTGAATAGGAAGCTTATCATCTCAAGCTTCCTTAGACTTTTCATTCAAACTCAGAATATGAGATGTCAAGGATATTGCATCCAGCTATATAGTTATTGCAGCTCACAATAAGGTAAGTGAAGCCTGAGCTACTGGTATACTTCCTTTCTGGTATGCTATGTTCAAAGACTCTAAAGGTGGTGGAATCAAGAGCATGGAGTATCATCTGGCTTCACACTTAAAATGTGATAAAGACCAATTCACAAGAGGAAACTAAATCAGGTGTCAGACTGAATAACACAGCTTTTTCCTGTGAAATGACCTAGACATGACCCAAATTCCTAGAAATGACCAAAGAAAAACACATTTAGGACAGATCAAATCCATTAGGCTTATGACATGAGAAGAAAATATAGCTTCAGTAATAAAGTTGTTGGACATTTTTTACTACTTTAGTGGTCTTATTACAAAGCTTAACTTGAAAGAGGATACTTTATGTTTTGAAAAACGGTGAAACCTAAAACATATAATAACATAGTTAGCAATTGGGTGGCAAGAGGTAAGAAAACAAAAAGTTAAGCCTGGAAAAATGTATTCATGTTATTTGTGGCAAGATATTTGGAAGCACTCCTTCCATTTCTTTCTTGGAACACTGGTCATGTCAGCAGACCTTGTAGTCCTGGAGAAGGTAGAGAGAATGTTAGTGGAGAGTGCTGAGCAGAGCTTTACTTTGAAATCAATTACAAAAGGCTGGGCACAGTGGCTCATGCCTGTAAGCTTCAGCTTATAAAGCGGCCGGGACTAGGGATCGCAGTTCAAGTCCCACCTGGGTCCCGTAGCAAGACCTAGTTCCAAAAAAATAGCTGGGTGTGGTGGCGCGCACCTGTAATCCTAGCTACCTGGGAAGCTGAGGCTGGGGATTGCTTGAGTCTGTGGTACCCCAGGCAACGAGAGCCTGCGGTTCCACGGGCAAAAATAGCGAGACCTAGTCTCAAAGAAAGAAATCAATTACAAAAAAAAGAGTTCGGAAAAAGACAGAATGGTGTGCAAGCAGTCACCACAGAGATAGAGTCCAAAATCCTTGGACTTGTATGATTAGAATGGAAGGAACCTGACTGTACTAAATCATTATTTGGATGAGAATGATACAATTGCATCAAACTGTTCATAAGTAAAAAGTAAGACTTTCTAAGTCTAAAGTACTGCAATAATGGGACTGTTTATTACAGCAACTGGAAAGAATTGTCCTTAGACAATTTCAAGCAGAAAGCATAGTGGGGTGGGCGGGGGCAGAGATAGCGTAGCAGAAAGAGAAAAACATTGTAAGTATGCATCTAACTAAAAATGTGCAAAAGCTGTTACCATGAAACAGGTTCTCTGCCCTAAGTGCACAGAAACCAATACCATGATACCTAATTTTGAGAAATGAAACTTATTTGCAAGGTTGATCAGCAAGGAAACAGGACGAAAGCCTCAAATACCTCTCTCCAACCAAAATATGGCAGGGACTTCTATAAGAGTGGAGGTAGAAAGAGAACAAAACATCAAAGAATGAGGTAGTTTTTGTATTCGGCCAGTTATAAACTGGTTCAGCATCACTATGAACAGTTCTGTGCTTCCACTCATGCCAGTGTTTGGCCTATGGCCCATGCATGAATCCCTGCTTTTGAACTAAAGTTCTACCTCCCAATATTCTCATCCTCAAGCTCCACAGGATATGCAGAGGATAGTGATGGGTGGGGTCAAACTCAGGGTCACACTGTGAAAGCAAGTTTCAGAAGAAGTTGGGTAAGTTTTGTGTGATCTGAGGATCTGAAGGAAATTTGCCCAGCTTCACAACTACATGAACACCTGTAACGTTTATAGAATATCTGAAGAAAGTACCTGTAAAATATTTTTTGCAGAATACTTAATAAGCATAACACTTGCCTAAATGGGCACTGAAATGATCTCAATTCTCCAAAATTGTTCTACAGATTCAGTGCAATTCTAGTCAAAACTACAACAGTTTCTTTTGTGGAATCTGAGGTGCTGATTTTCTTATGCACAGTAAATTAATGTATCAGAACAAGTATTAAAATTCTAACTTAAAGCAAACAAGAAAACTACTTAGGCCAGGTACTAACTACAATAAGAAACCTGCCTTATTGTAGAGGTTAAAATTAAAATAATGTAATTTTTGGAGGAATGGAAAATATATTAATAGAACTATCACTAATGTAACATTTTTAATCAGTGTAGAAGGAATGTTCTCTTCAGTGGATGGTTTTAAAACTGATTGATAATTCATCTGGGAGAAAAATAAAATCAAATACTTATACCATGACCAAAAATAGATTTTTAGATGATTTTGAAAGAATAGAAAGTAGAGGGCTGTGCGTGTCCTGATCAGCATGTGCCTGCAACTGTCCACTAGTCTCTGGCAGACAGCTGCACCATTTGCACACCCACTGAGCACCCTCTGCCATCAGGATGGCTGGTAAGAGGGCCTCAGGGCTGGCCCGGGAGACCCAGACCAGATCGGCACGCAGGCAAGAAAAAACCCACTCAGGGTCAGGGAAAATTGGGGGTGGGGGGTGGTCTTGCCAGTTCACTCTCACTCCACTTAGTCCTCAGGAAGAATAAGAAAAACATACTTTGCAAACAGAGACATAGAACATGTGAGGGACCAGATAAGGATCCTGCCAATACAACTGGGCAGAATGCAGGAGAAGGATCATCATAGAACTGAATGGACTGAAGAGACAACCATGATGAAGACCTATCACAAACTCGTCAGGAATGGATGAACCAAGACCCCATTTCAGAATATGCCACCCAAGAAAACAAGGAGTTCCTCCCCACACCGTGGGAGAGGAGGTCTACAGAGTTGGGGAATTGGTTCCACAACAAATATGCAAAGAAAGAGAGAGTGGAGATCATCCACAAAGGCCATTAGTGGATGCCTACCCTCTCTGAGAAACCTTATTACAGAAAACGGCTTGGAGCAAGGCCCCTCAAGCCAGAAGGCAGAGCTACGGAGTGAAGAGGCAATGAATATACAGAGGGAATGGACTGGAATGGGCAGCCAGCAATGAGAAGACATTGTTAAACCTCAAATGAGCACAAACAGGCTGCCCAATACAAAGCTAGGAATACAATCCTTCACTTACAGAATGCTATGTACCAGGAACACAGTCCTTCACCTGTCAGACACAACCACGGAAAAGGAAGAGAGACCTGTGGACTGAATATAAATCATGAAACAACAAGAGAGGAGTCTGAGTGAATGGACAGACCACAGGGGGTCGGGGGTCGGGGGGAGGGAAGTCATCCCAGCAACTATTTATCTATGGAAGAAATTTTTTAAAAAAGAATAATAATTTAAAAAAATAAAAGAAATGAAAAAATAAAAGAATAAAGAGTAGATATCAGAAGTCTTTTAATCCTATGATGAAGGACTTTCTCAGCTAGTCACAAAACTCTGAAACCATAAAGGAAACAGTTATAGATTAATTACATAAAGTTTTAAAATATGGTCCTGGGCCATCAGAGCTCCTTTGCAGGAAGCAAAGGAGGCGGCAACCCCCGGGTTATTGCCGGGGGATCCCAGGTGGGGTGCCCAGGTGGGGTTTTAGCATGGGGCAGCCATCTGCAGGCTGGATAGGCAGAGGCATGTTTCCCCAGGCCCCTATCCTAAAGGGGACGCATGCCTGGCCATCTGGACCCCACCCCCATGAAGGGAAAAACCGGCGCATGGGTGGGGGAACGGGGAGTGCTCCTTCCACTTCACTTTCACCCCAGCTAATCTTCAGGAGGAGGAAGAACATACATAATACATACATATACAAACTCCATCATAGAACAGATGAGGGACCAGGTAAAATCCAGCCCACAAGCCTGAGCCAAACACAGGAGATGGACTATTGGACTATCAAGAGAACCAGTGCATGCAAGACTGGAGAAACAACTATGGAAACATGATATCATGAAACACACCTATGCACTCACCAGGTCTGAAAGAACCAAGACATCATTTCAGAGATGTCTTCTAGGAGAAAAAGTCACCCCATCGGAGAGGAGAGGAAGGCCACAGAATTGGGGAATTTGTCCCACAGCAAAGTTGCAAACAGGCAGAGGAGATGATCTACATATAGTCAGTCACAGACACCTGTATCCACAGAGAAACTTCTTCACCAACACTGGCTGGGGGTGAGACCCAATAAACATGATGCCAGAACAATAAAAGACAAAACAGCAAAACAACAGAGAAGGGAGTGGAGATTACAGCCTTCAACAAGAAAACATGGACAGACCGCAAATAAATATATAGACTGGCTGCCCAAAGCAAACCTACCTGAAAACCGACCATCACAGTTCGCCTGGTCCCAAGAACACAGTCCCTCACCCAGTGAAAGAACACTGCCACAAGAAAGAGTCGAATGGACTTAACATACATACATTAGCAAACAATAGAGGGGTTTGAGAGAATGGAGGGAGCGCCAGAGGGAGTGAGAGGTATCCCAAAAACCATTTACCTAAGTTGTGATTTAAATAATAAAAATAAAGTTAAAAATAAATAAAATAAAATATGCATGTGACCAAAACCCACCACAAACAACTGTAAAAAAAAAAAATTAATGATTATTGAGAAAACATGAGCAAATAGGCAACAAATTGATACCAAGCCTATATATATGGAAAGTAACCCATCATTCAAAAAGATGAAAATGACCACAGAGGAAAACGAACAATATTAAGAACCGTGAAAAAGATAAATTTCAGTAGTATGTTTGAAGTGGAAAGGTTTTGAAGATACATAGTTAATAGAAAAAATAATCAAGGACTGGAGAGTAAATCCTATTTATATGTTATAATTTCATGTATTTCAATGTGTATAAAGAAACAGGAAGCATATAGGAAGATTGAGATAGGGTTGTTAATATAACTCCTCCTAATGAGAATCTCTGAAGGAGAACTTAAAGGGGGAAATGGTAATGTCTGTTTTATGCTAAAGTCTTTGTGTTTTTAACTACATAGAAAATTGTTATGTTAATATGTACATATTTTAGAATTTATTTTTAGAGTAGATTTAACTCTCCTATAACCACACATTCATGTCTCCCATCACCTATATCTTCACCAGATATTGCATTTGTCACAATCTGTAAGCCTCTATTGATAGACATTAATTACACAGAGTTCATAGCTTACAGTAGAGTTCACTCTTTGTGTTGCATTCTATAGGTTTGAACAGGTATATTGAATGTGTCCACCATAATATCATCACATAGAGTCATCTCACTGTCCTAGAAAACCTCTTTGCTCTGCATATTTACCCATCCTGACCTCCAACTTGTGGCAAATACTTATCTTTCCCCTGTTTCTATTGTTTTGCCTTTTCCAGAATGTTATATAGTTGAAATCAGAGTATGTTCCACATACATACATTTTAAAGTCTTCAAAAACAACAAACTGTACTGAAATTGTGCATAAACTGAGAACATGCAATTTGAAGGATGGTTGGAAACTGTTGAGACTGGAAAGTTCAAGTAAACTCCACAAAACCGATGAAAAATGAGCTGATGAAACCACAAAGCAAGAAGGAAAATAATCTGTCCACACTGAAAAGCAGTTATACTATGAAGGAATACCACATAGAATCTAAACCTGCATCACAGACATAATTTTTTTAAACTGAAAAAATTATAAAGACTAGAATTAATACTGGAAGAAGAGCATCAATACTAATATAAGCTTCATAAAAGTACCAGGAATGCAGGGAAATGACCTATATAAAAAAATATTTGATTAAAAATATATATGCATAAAATAAGAGAAAGGATATTCAATGAATGGACACTTTGGCATATCTCCTAGAGAAACTAAAATAAAAGCAAATCAACTGTGTTTGACCAACAACTATATATGTCCAGCTTAGTTCCTTAAACTTTCATGCTAAAACTTTATTTTGTTTTCTCGTGTTCTGGAAAGGAAAGCTTCCTAACTAAGTAAATATTGCACTATGGTCAATCTTCACATTGTAAACCAAGTATAAAAATGCATTAATTTTAAAAGAACATAATTAACCACTTAGGACTGTCAAAGGGACATTTTGATGATGGAAAGCAAAACACTGTCAAATCATTTATAGCAAGATGAAAAAATTGCTTTCTCTAAAACTCAAGCCTCACTGTTTTTCCTAAGGGACAGGAATGCTATCAAGACCATATTTCTCTGAGGAGGAAAGGTTTATGCTGGAATAAACTATTTGTAGAGACAGAGGGTTGTTAGAGAGAGACCTGAGGAAGAAGAAGTGAACACAACGATTGGGTGGGGGAAGGGGGCATGAAGATCTAGTTAGGAAGACAACTGGACCACTCTAGAATAACATCAGAGGGAAATGAATATAGACATTGTTCTACATGATACAGAAGCTGAGGATGATAGGGGGGATCTCCCCCCCATGTCATTGTCTCCTGTTTAAGATTGCAGATTTCAAGGAAGATATGCTAAAATGTGAGAATGGCCTTAATTAGAATTTCCTTTCAGAAAGACACAAGGGGGAGGAAGGAGGAAAACAGGTTTTTTTTTTCTTTTACCCTGTTTCAGTTGGTGACCATGAAGGCTGCCATCCTCGGGTTAATAAGCCCAAAGGAATAAACCCTTCTGTTAATTACCTTAACAGCCAACAGCCAAAAGGTAGATTGTAAAGTTACTATGGTGAAGTGCAGACGTGGATCGGAAATGGACAGGTTATGTAATGTGCCTCTTTGTGGAGATTCTGTGGGTATGCAATGCAAAGTCCTATATGCATGTTGAATATGTGTTTAGGAAAAAGTGCGTGCTTATGCCAAAATGGTTAATTGGTAAAGAGGAAATTGACAAGTTTAATATAAATTTGCCTGACAAAATCCGGTATGTATTTAAAAAGGCAGATTTGCTGAGAGTTTGGAAGTTCTGGAAAAAGTAGTAAACTACTCAGTATAGATTAAAGATTTATGCAGCCACAACAGTTTGAATGAAGTTGGGGACCCTTTGTGTTCCACAGGTTACATGACTTGGTTTTTCCCTCTTGGATACTTAATAATTGGTAAATGCACACTTTCATAAATGATGTGTGCACTGTATAGTATTGTAGTCTTGTTTTTGCCTAGATGTATTGCAGTTTTATCTAATTGTACCAGAAGTTTTGCCTGATTGTGTTTAAATGGTTAGTGGCTTGATAAATGGTTTAACTGATATTAATGTAACTGCCTGTTCATTGTGCTAAAATGGATATTGGTTCGATGTATACTTTGACTGTTATTGACATAACTGCATATTTTGTCTGGTACATGTATTTCTTTGCATGTTGTATTGAGAAATGTTTTTGTTTTAGAGGTTTTTTTTTATTTTTATAGATATAAAAATCTTTAAAGATTAGAGTGGGGAATTGATAGGGGGCATTCTTCCCCCTCGGTGTGTCATTGTAAGATTGCAGATTTCAAGAAGATATGCTAAAATGTGAGAATGGCCTTAATTAGAATTTCCTTTCAGAAAGATACAAGGGGGAGAAAGAAGTGAAACAGGTTTTTTTTTCTTTGTAATGTGATAATTTAGTAGCTGTTCCTGGAATGCGGGAAAACAGAACGAAGATATATGGAGTTTGAAACAAAGAAAGAAAATTTTGATAGAGAGATTTGAGGAGGAGGGATTAGATGGAGATTCAAATTCTGATTTGGGATGCAGATCGGACATTTTGTGGGATGAAAATGTGAGCCGTGAGCTTGGCCATGTGGCCAAGGCCTGGGACCTGCAGCCTTTGGCTGGCCCAGACTAGCAGCATGTGTGCTGAAGGGCATTGAGGAGTTTGCAGATTTGAACTCCGTGTTGGAGTTTGTTTTATGAGTTTGACTTGTGTCTGGAAGAAGCTGTGCAAAAGTTAGGCCTGAAAAGAAAGTGAACTCTGCTGGGCTGGGTACCATGAAGTTTCTTCTACTACCTGGAGGAGGATGACAAGAAGAAGACAGCATGGAGGAGCTGGAGCATGCCAAAGGAGTGTGCCAAAAAAGCATGCCAAAGGAAGAGGTCTTTAAGCATATGGAGAGGATGAACTCTAACTGGCTAATTTTGGTGAGATGATCAGGACTGAGAGACTCGGGATTTATAGGCAATCTGGGAAAGGACTTTGGACAATGTTGAAAAAGGTTTTGGACAATGTTAAAGTAATCAGAGTTTTACTTACATGTTTCTTTTGTAGTAATTAGGAAATCACTTTGTTAGAAATAAATTAGTCTGCACTGATAGTCTTGCTTTGACTTGCTATTTTGGTTGAGAAGGCTGGGGATGGTGGAAAGAACCTATGAAGTCTAAAAAGGTAAATTGAGGCAAACTAGTCTAAAGTTTAAACTGTGTTTCTAAGTTTTTCTTTTTGGGTCTGAAAGAGGGGAAGAAAGCTGAGAGAAGCTGGTAGCTGATTTTTGCATACCAATGGTGAAAGGGAACAGTGAAAATGCTAATAAACAGTTTGGAGCCTGCTTCCTAGGGAGAAGCAGGCATATGTGTTCAAGTTAAAATCAGAAGATTTTTTTTCTTCTTTTTGCCCTGTTTCAAGAAGGCAAACAGGAGGGTTATTCAACTCTCTCAGAAGCAACAGCAGAAATGGACAGCCATGTTGACTAGACAGACAGATGGAAGAAACCTATGGGTCAATCCCATGGAATGGGAAGTCCAATCCCAGCAAGGCTGTCTTATGGAGGCATAAGACACCTTTCCCTGCCTGTCATAATAGTCAACTGGCTTCTCTCTTCCAGTCTTCCTGTGGTATCCCCATTCATCTACCACCACAGAAGATAGCTAACTGGGTTCCTGTGTCTGCAGAACAGAGAGCACAGGGTCCAGAGGTTGAACATGAGCCATCCTTCACCAAAGTCTCCTGGGTTATTGAGAAATCTAACAAAAATCTAGGGAGAATTGGTCTGATAAGGACTTCCAGAGGAGGGTTCTGTTGTAAGGGAAGAGAGTGTCAAACGGTTACTGTGGTAAGGGAAGAGAATGCTATCTTGCAGCTGCATGTCTAGTAGCAACTCAAGAAAAAGAGAGAGACAGAGATAGACAGAGACATAGACACACAGAAAGAGACACAAAGAGACAAAGAGGAGGGTCGAGAATTTGCAGAGAACCTAGAAATGATCCCTCGGGGGATGAACCTGAAGACTGAGTTACATATACCCTCAGTTTTAGGAACCATAATATCTCAAGCCAAATGACCTTTGGAAGTCCACAGAGTGTTATCTAAAAGGGGAAATTCCAAATCTTTGGGTAATGGCTATTATTGCACAATTATGAAGGAAAAAAGTAGGAGGTTTCCTTCATTGCATTTTTCTCTTACATGAAAATACTAACAACTTACTACTTCCTTGATCCCCAGTTAGGGTGGTGAATTCAGTAATCAGGGTGCATCATCCTTTTTCAGTTCTCTTCAAATGTTTCTATTCATAAGACCTTTGAGGCATTAGAATAATAGACTGTAGTCTGGATCTTCTTAAGCCCGTGCCACTGATTGAGACAACTACTTAGAGTTCAGAGCAGATGCCTTCGTGTTTAGAGAAAGCTTCAATAATAGAAGTTCCAATAACTTCTCTCCAGAGAGCCTCAGAAAACTTGCGTGGTAGCACCTTCACAAGTATGTCTTACAAACTGAAAGGAATACTGTTGTGCTGGGAGGAGTCAATTTCCCAGTTGGAGGTTGGGGTTAAAACAGAGGGATAGGTCCTGACTCAGTTTTCATCTGCAAACCCCTTTTATTCTTGAAACTATTTGAATATTTCCAACACACCCTACTTTACGTTCTCCTTGGATTGAGTTCTCTCTAGTGCAAGAAACCACCTGGATTCCACAGATGTGCTAAAAAGATGAAAATAGGTCTAAGTAGCATCTTCATTCTGGTCAAAAAATCAGGTGAAGAAGCACAAACCCCTTCTCTCTCAGGTTTCAGAAGGTGCTTAAAAATTTTTAAAGAGCTACTATTATCCCAGAAACACATTTTCCATGTTTAGAAAGTCAAACTTGCTTTGAAATACAAGCACACACATCATAAATGTGTATTCTGTTTAACCTCAAGATCTTTTGAAGGAAAATCTGAAAGACAAAAAAAAAAAATTACAGCAATGACTGTTCAGCAATCATTAACTAGAAAGTATCTGGCACCTACTATGGTTTCCTGATGAGCAAGAAAAATTTCCAAAGTTATGTTAACGAAATGTGCCTTTGGGAAGTCACCCAAGAAATAGTTCTTATTATGACTACAGATAAGCTACAAGAATCTTAATTTCAGTTTAAATCAGATTTGTATTATGCTCATACACTTTGCTTATTAAGTCTACTTCTAAAGAGTTGGCATAAAGAAATTATTATAAATTCATGAAATGAAGTAGGAAGGTTACCATTTAAAGAAATTCTAATGTGAATTATTTTATAATTCATAGAGTAACTCTGATTTGTGTTTTGTATAATATGTACTTTTGCAAACACTTTGGGTTTTACCTAAACTTAGGAGTGAATTTAAACTAGAGGTTCTAACTTTAATTTTAAATAGCTACATAGAAAAATTATTTCTAGGTTATAATGACAACACAACTAAATGTCTTATATTCTTTCTACTCATACAGTCTATCTTTGCAATAGTGCTCATCCATGAAGACAGAACCAAGCTGTACTTGACTGGTGGTGACCTCTTCAGGCTAATAAACTTTTAAATCCCAAATCCCCTTAACATATCCAGGTTCTCAAAAGACTCAAAGATCATGGGATTCAAGAATAGAAATTTACTTTTCTCTCATGTTGCTGTCCACACCTAAGACAGGCCACCAAAAGACACTGCCACCTAAAACAATCATTTTCTCACACCTTTACAGAAAATGTCCTCCTTTTCTTCTGTTACTATTATTGCCAAAGTAAAATAAATTTTCCTTTCATATTATTTATGAGTGGAAATACAAAAATGATTTTAACTATACTTGGAACATATGTCAAAAAGATAATTGATATGAAATTAAGCAACATCACTGTTAGCCCTTGAGTCTCTCTAAAAGGTTCTTTCCCAGAAACTCCACTATTTCCATTTCCTAAGGGCCAAGAGTCCAACTTTTTTTTAGTCCTTCTTTTGTTTATGTTTGGTCCTTTACAAAGCACTGCAGATGTAGTGTTCCCTAGCAGGTGAATGATTAATGTATTAGTCAGAGCAAAAAGGCTATACTTTAGTAGCAAACTAATCCAGAAGTCTCAGTGACTTTGTGTGGGGTGTAGGCACAGATTAAGAGATATGCCTTAGACAAAGGAACACCTTTGTCTTTCTCATCTTCTCAGGCACATGGGAGATGGTTACTTGCAAGACTCTTAACTGTTAAAACAACCTTCTGGCCTCTTAGGAATGTCTCACCCAAGAGCAACACCTTTGAAAGATAAAAGGTGTTTACCCCTACTGGTGTCTTTCCCCCTGTCACTGTCCTGGGATTCTGGGGTTTCCCTTCCTCATTGCCTCATTATAATTATTCATTGCCAAGGTATAAAGACTGACTTAGTCATGCTCTCCAAGTCTCGGATCTGTGAGCTGGTTTCTCTCTGATTGTTATCAACCTCTTCCTTCTCATTCTTCTTCCTCCCCACATGGGACGCCTAACAACTTTGTATAGGAAGGTTCACTTCTCACCTCACAAAGTCTTCTGTCACTTCAGCCACGTTCTGGTGACTCATACCTAAGAGTGTGACTCAGGGAATCCAAGCAAATACTTTTATATAGCCATACCACTTGGACCCCATTGCTCTCCTAATTCATTGCATCAGTGGAAGAGAGAGCTGTAGTGGATCACACACTCTCTTAAGTGCTTTAAAAGTCCAGAAACAGTGCTCATGAACTTGGTCCAGTATCCTGAACTTGTCACATGGCCCTCTCTAACCCCAGAGGCTGGGACATAAGGATATCACAAAGATCTTTACTGAGTAGTAAATGTATCAGTCACAAAATGCATTTCAAAGAGTTAAAATTTTGCTTTTTTTTGAAGGAGTGATTCTAACCCAAAACCTACAATCCCTTAAATCACTGTCCACGAAGAAATACAACCTTCATCAGCTGCTACCTGCTGCATTGCTTCAATAAATGCAAACGGAAAGGAAAAATCAGCTTCTTTAAGAATACAGTGCTGAAGAAATACTGCTGACTAGTACCAGGAATTTTGCTGCTAGTACCAGCTCTGAGATGAAGCGATTGAAGAGACTGGCCTGAAATTTGGAGTAATGTGTGACTAAGAAGAAAATAACACAGAAAGAATTCATCAGGCAAGAGTTGCTGTATTCTGCGTGGACAATGGGTAACACATTTGTGAGCAGAGAATTAAGCTGAGTCTGGGTCGTTTGGCCACAGGCTCCTCCATGGAGAAAGAGCGCCTCCTGGTGCCACCTCTTCACATAGCCTGCGGTTCCCTTTTGGGCTTGGGAGCCCATCTTTGTCTTTTATGTCTGAACTTGACTTACATTTGGGGCACTATAAATTGCTTCCAGAGGAAGTGGTGAACCACGATGTTATATAACTGTAATAAGAATCACCCCAGATAATTCTTCAAGTAACTTTTACAGCTAATCAGAACCACTAAACCAAAAACACAGTGGAACTGCATAATCATCCACATTCTTGAGCTATTCCGCAAGAGACCAGCAAAATAAGGCAGAAGAGGGAAGGTAGATTATGAGTGCAAAAAAAATAATGTTTGTGAAAATGGCTTAGAAGAAAATTGCTTGAGTCCAGCACTGACTGGCAGAGAACAGTGATTAACTATGAGAGTGATAAGGTGGGAAGCAGAGTCATTTTATCCATTTGTTTTTCTGAGGTAGGAAATGAGTTTTCCCTTATCTCCCTGCAACCTTCACAGATAAGTGTGCATGTGCACGTGCACGTGCACGCTCACACACGTATATGCTCCATAGGTAAATAACTCAGGAGGATGGGCGTGCATTTGAACATAATGAGCTGATTCCTGACTCTGGTCTCGCAGGTCCTGAGGAGCAGACATTCCAAGTGTCAGGAAGGGCAGGACAGTGTGGAGAAGGCATCACAAGTGGGTAGAACACAACAAATGCAAATGAAACCAAGTTTGGCCCAGCAAGGAACCCTTGTCTTTCATAGGGAGAACACATCAAAGAACTGGAAAAGGCAGCCAGGTCTCCAGGGACCAAGCGGCAGCAGAATGAGCTGAGAGGTCTAGCACCAGAAGCCATTTTCTATATGAGAAGGTGCTAAGGCCACGGAGACTCTTCCATCACCCAGACCTGTGAGGAGGCAGATTTCTAAAACCCAGGACTCACTGTTGGTGCTGCTTGAGCCAAGAAAGCAACAAGGGCAAAGCTGGCCCTGTGGACAGGAGGTGGGGGTCTGTAAGAGCCAGTCCAGAGCCTGCAGCAATTCCCTGTGCTGCTTAGCCTCCCCCAGCATTAAGTCAATCTTCTGTCAATGATGACTCTCACACTGGCCATGTCAGGACAGATACTTTTGTGCATATGAAAGAGGGAAGGAGGAGATAAAGACCTGTGATGAGGAATGATGTTGGGAGAGGGAGCTCTGAGGGGCTCCTGGACTAACTCAAAGGGTACCGAGAAAGGACTGATCATCACACTAGAAGTGAACAGAATACCTGTAACTCAACAACAAATAAAACAGCCCAAAACTCAACAGAGAAACAAAAATAGCACACTGAATACATTTGCTTAACATAAAAGAAGGCAGCAGATGAGGTTCAGAGGAACAGAAGTGACATGAGACAAACACACAAAAAGGGGATACACACAAGAACAACCATGTTAATGTGTCACACTATCCAAGTAAAAGGAAGGAAATGGGCATAATGACAAACAAGATATAACTCTGCACTGTTACAAGGACACAGCTAGATTTAAAGTTGAAAATAGGTTGAAAGAAAAACAAAGATTTTTTAAAATATTGCAGGTTTTCTATGATATCAGTAACTCAATATCATTTCAGTATAATGTTAATGAAGAGAAATTTTTCCTAGCAGGCCTCCAATTGTTAGGTTCTCCCTGCATCTGGCTGTTTTCCTCAATGGACTCCAGTTTCCATCTACGCTCCAAAGCTGTGCACCTGGGGTTCATTGGCAGGTCTCAGTCGTCCCAATGTGATATACATGTAAAAGTATGTGTGTGCGTGTGTGTGTGTGTGAGTGTGTAAATTTGCCCTGTGGTAGAAAGGTGACCTGCCCACAGTTGGTGCCTACCCTGCACCCTAAGCTTCAGCTCCCCCCCCCAACCCTGGACCCTGAGCTATAACAAGAGAGCTAGAAAGGAAATAAGTGAGTGTAAACAACTTGAATATTAGACTTGTTTGGGGTCTTTATTTAGAAAGTTGTTGGTGATGTTTTTATAACCAGAAACATGCTGTAGAAACTTAACTCTTGTTTATATCAAGTAGCCTAAGCAAAATTGGTTTTGTTATATGACATGGTTATATGGCTCAAATTTCAAGAATTTATCAATGATGTGAGATGAGGACTTAACTGTGTACAATGAAAATAGTGCCCATAAAAGACCTGGAAAGGCTATGACATTAATAAAATACACTTATTGAGTCAAAGAGGGATATTTCACAAAGATAAAAGGGTCAACTCATGAGGAAGACAAAATGACAATGAACTTAACAACAAGGAACCAAAATAGATGAAACAAAAAAATCAGAACTGAAAGGAGAAATAACCAACTTGATAATTATAATTGTAGACTTCAATTTTTGCCTCAGTAATTAATATAGCACCTAAACAAGAATCTAGTAAAAATCATAGAAAACTTAAATTGCACTATTAGCCCACGTGACTTAACTAACACTATAGAACACACCCTCCAACAACTGCATTCTGGTGAATCTGGTTAAGCAAGAAGAAGGTATCAAATGCAGCCATGGGGGAAAGGAAGAAGTAAAATTTTCTACCTGCTTAGACAGTGGATCCTTTATGTAGACTTTTCCAACAAATCCATTAAAAAATAACTAGAGTGACAACAAGGTCACAGGACTCAAAACTGATAAAAATCAACTATATTTCTATATTAGTCATATAAAGTACAAAATAAAATTAAGAAAATTATTCCAACAGCATCAAAATGAGTATAATACTTAAGAATAAACTTAACAAAGTCAAGTGGGCATTTCGTCCTTGAGAATTACAAAACATTGCAAAGGGAAGTGAAAGGACTAACTAAATGTAGACATATCTCATGATCATGAGTTGAGACACTTAATAATGTTACTATAATATCCCCCCACATTAATAAATGCAGAGAAATTTCTATCAAAATCTATTCTGATTTTTTTTAGGACTATAAAAATACCTAAGAGAAAATCTTAGTGACCTTAAATTAAGCAAAGTTTTCTTATCTACTGAAGCAGTTAACTATGAGAAAAAAAACTTTGAATTTTATCAAAATTTAAATGCTTTACTCTTCAAAATACATCAATAGCAAAATGGAAAGACAAGCTGAAAACTTAGTGAAAATATCTGCAAATCCCCTGATAAGGCATTTTTATGCAGAATATATAAAGAATGAGCATCAACACATTCACAAGGATTGGTATTCAAAGATAAGACAAGAAGTCCAACTTAAAAAATGGACAAAGATTTGAATAGATATTTCACCAAAGAAAATGCACACCATTAGTCATTATGCAAATCAAAACCACAGTGAGATATTATTCTATATTCACTTGAATGACTAATCAAAAAGACTATAAAAACCAAATGTAGGCAAGGATGTAGGGAATTTGAATTCCCCATCCCTTGACAAGGGGGATGAAAAATGTGTCAGTCACTTTGAAAAGCATTTTGGCAGCTTCTGTAAGAGTTGAAGTTACTCTTATCATACCACCCAGCCATTCTGCTCCCCAGTGTCTGTCCGGGAGAAATAAAAGATATTAGCACAAAACTCTTGCACAAATACTAAGAGCAGCAACGTTCAAAATAACCCCAAACTGTAAACAATCTAAATGCCCATCAGCGGTAAATTGGATTGTATGGTATATCTGTGCAATGGAATTGTACCCAGCTGCTAGAAAAGCCGCTGACACTCACAGTGGATACACAGCTGATACACACACTATGGATTAGCTGCAAAGCACCTACTGTGTGAAGAAACCAGATAGAAAGAATGCATATCTGTAATGTAAACCCTGATGGTTGCTTTCTCTTTTCCTAATGCAAGTGCCTGACTTAAACTCTGATGCCGAGGCACCCATTTCTTAGAGGGCCAGCTCAGACCACTGCCAGCCACAGGACAGCTGGCTCCTGCCCACCCCACCGAGCACTATTACTGATTTACAGTGATTGAGGTTAACCCTCAATTAGGTTAGCTAAACATTGAGGCCACTTACAGAGTTTATTTTTCTTTCTCTCTTCCTGCACTTTAAATCCTACTTATTATTTATATCCACCAAGAGTGAGCTCACAAAATCCTAGACCCCTATACACCCTCACATCAACAAAAATAAGACCCCAGGACCTTGCTTCCACTCTCTCTACACATGGCCTCATGTGACCCAGGTGTGCTCTGTCATTGCCAGGTGTTGTAAGATATATACCTCCATTCTCTTAGTTCCTGATGATTATTGCTGAGGGGCATCACCATTGTAATAAGAGGCACCAGAGCCAGCCCGGTCAAAACACTGGTTACTGATGGGCTAAAACTTGTGCAAGGCGAGCTTGTATAATTCCATTTGTCCGAAAATTTCTAGAAAACAATAAGGACACAGAAGCAAAAAGATCAGCTGTTGCCTGTGGCTGGACACGGAAGCAGCTTCGCTGTAAATGGCAAGAAGAGCTTTCAGGGATGATGAAAACGTCCTGAAACTGGATTACAGTGATGATCACATAGTAAAAGTTATTGAGCTATACACTTACAGTGGGTAGATAGATTGAATGCAATATAAATTACAATTAAATAAGCTATTTTTAAAAAAAAACTATAAACAGTGGTGATGCCATCATGGGTGCCTCACAAAAGGCTGTTAAGATTTATCAAAGGCTTCTTTCTTAAATACATTAGCTATCATGCCTATTACTCAGTCCTGCACAAATGTCAGCAGCTATAGGTAAATAATTCTCAATATGTCCCTGAATCCTTGATGTGTTGCCTCCAGGAAAACATCATTTTGTGTCATTTATGAGACAGCTATACCTGTGCCAGCAGTTCAACCACAGAGTGAGATGGAAAGGTTATGTTTCACATAACTTGTGATGTTCAGAGGAGTATCTCAGGTTATCAGGAGTCTCCTTTGCAAATCCCTCTCTTCATCAGGTACTTAATTGTGTTCATTTTGGTATTGTCATTCAGGCACTGTATTTATATGTACCAAATGTCCCCGGGATTGGCAAGATGGTACAAGAGCTGGGGGCAGAAAGCAGCCTCTGACAGCTCCACCTCGCTCTCAGACTAGTCAGTTTGCTGTGAGAACACATGCACTTCTACTGCAGAAGTGCCAGTGATATATAGAGGTGACTACCACCTTCCCCTAAGTGCTCCTGGTGTTCCACCTGTGAGAGTCACCAAGCTCAATCAGACTCATCTAAATACTGGATGTTAGAAGCATCAGTGTGCTGTAAGTATTCAACAACATGATCCTCTATGGAAGAAAGAACAATACTTGGTAGCATTTGCCAATTAGCATGGTGTAAATACTGCTACAATTGCCAATTGCAAGCTTCCAACTTGAATATGCAATTATTGGATGTGGAATTGAGAACATATGCTTCGCAGAGGCTCTAAACAAAAGGAAAAGCCAACTCCAGTACACCTGTGCCAGGGAAAATTAGAGAGGTAAGCATTTACAAATTTTGACTGAGACTTTCCTCAAGACTTAGAATGTCAGAGTAAAACCATATAACTTTTTCTTTACCTAAAGAGTTGAAATAAACTTAACAGCCTTGCAAATTTAACAGAATCCTAATTAGTGTTTATATGGTTTCTCTGTGTTTGGGTATGTGATCTCAAATTTTCAATGGGATATTATATATGTGGACATGTATACACATATCTCACACATATACAGAGTAGACACGACACCTTGGTACACAACTATATGCCCAAAGAGTCTATAGAGTAAATGATTGGTCAGGCTTTTTCTACCATCAGCCTCTATGACCAGCACCTGTGATATTGCACCCCCCCAATTGTACATACCTGACCCAGTGAGTGTGCACATACGTGAGTGTGGGGCTCACCTGGGTCTGAAAGGGGATACAATGGCAGTATCACCCTAGAAGGTAGCACATGAGAGAGAAGGAAGCACAAGGAGAGCATGGCCAAGAGAAAATGTGAAGAAAATGCCAGGGAAAGAAAGATTATGAAGATTACTGGGGGCTTGAGAGCTTACCTGTCTCCCAACCCCCTGGCCCTGACCCTGCTCTGCCTGATGTGTCTGTATAACTGCTATAACCAACTTCTGGCACAGGCAAGCTACCCAGATTGGCCTGCCTGTGCACTGAAATTGGGGTCAAAACAGGATATGTTTGCCAGTTTGGCGACAAGAATAAGATGGTTCAACACAAACAGAGAACATGCCAAGTGGCATAGACAGCAGAACTGGTCAACACAGAGTCCAATGTTGATCTCAAAATTCTGACCTAATCAAAGGTTTGTGCAGTTTTTGCCATTTCCTTTAGTTGATCTTGCTGATAGAAACTCTGTCCTTCAGGAACCTCACTTAATTATGAGTGTTCAAGTCCTCATTTTCCCCAAGAATGAGGCTGACTTCCGGATTCTCAGGAGGAACTATCTGAAAATGACTCAGAAAGTCTCAGTCCATTGCTTTGATCCAGCAATGTGGAGTCAGGGCTTTGTCTACAGCCAAGATCACAAATAAACAGACTGTGATTAATCACAGCTATTGCTGATATCCAAGCTTAGTGATTTATACACTATACTATCAGTGAGACAAGACCTCCAAACTCCAAGATATGGAGAAAGCAGAAAATATGAGAGTAGACACCACCTCTTCCCTGGGTGAATTTCACAAGATGTCCATATCCACTTCTTTGGGTCAATGATAGTCCCCAGTCATGATGGAGGCCCCAGTTAGGAATCTTGGGTCTACATACTTTAGTGGTGGTAACAGACTTCACACAAGTACATGAGACCAAGTTCCCCAGTAGCCTCTGGAGGTGAGCACCATTCAAGCACAGCTTGGTTCTGTCTTCACAGGTGAGAGTCAAGCCCAACCTCTCTTAGCAGCAGTTGGCAGAGATGAGTCCCCCCATGGGAGGCTGTGCTCCTCAGTTTCCTCACCTGTTATCCACCATCTTCCATATTAAGCTGTGATGCTTATCACATGCTCGGTTATAAACAAAGG
The DNA here is from genome assembly GCA_004024945.1 of Uropsilus gracilis. Classification (NCBI taxonomy): domain Eukaryota; kingdom Metazoa; phylum Chordata; class Mammalia; order Eulipotyphla; family Talpidae; genus Uropsilus; species Uropsilus gracilis. The sequence continues at coordinate 30,535 of PVHY01006508.1, read as the reverse complement.
CTTTTAGAAAAGTACCTAGGAGCAAGGACTTGATCATTTCTACCAGGGATAGCTCCCATCTGACATTTTGGGGTCTATATTCTACAGGGCACTGTCCCAGAATAAAGTTCACTGATTTAGTGAGTTTGGGAAATCCTGTGCACTGGTCTACTAAAGTCCAACCATTTACAAAATCACTTTCTTCATCATGTGTATAGAGGATGAATTGACTATTGCAAGTCATGACCTTCTTGCTGAAGCCCATACTGTCACCCGTGAATACTCCATGGTCCTAAAACACAAATGTCCCCCATGCAAGATAGTGGTGGAGGTGGAGGGATGGGGAAAGCAGACGACATGGAGGGTAAGGAAGAGGCGCTACCAGAGGAATATCAAGGGACCTGGTCTATGCACCCAGGCCACTTCAATGCTGGTATTTAGAAAATAAATTACTTCTACTCATCATCATAATGTCGTTAAGTTTTTCTCAAGTAATTCTCACCCCTGAAAACCTTTTACTGACCCCTCTGTGTTCAAAAGATGCTCTCAGGCATGAGGCAGTGTGATAGGGTCTGGCTGAAAGAGCTCCATCTCCAAGGCTCAGGGTCCTCATCTGTCATGGTGCATCAGGCAGGGCATCTGAGTTCTTTGCACACTAGGATAACATAATTCTTACAAAGCACAGCAAAAAAAAAAAAAAAAACATAAGGCAACATTGTCTTCAGAGGCATCTTTGTGATTTTGTCTCCAGCAAAAGAAAAAGCAAAAGAGAACACAAACCACTGGGACTTTATTAAACTAAAAAGCTTCTGTGAAAGAAACTGTCAACAAAAGAAACTCTACTGAGTGGGAGAGGATATCTGCCCACCATAAATCCCTCAAGGGGCTGATATGCAAGATTTGTGAAGAATTTATACAGCTCAATACAGAGAAAACAAAGCCAAAATAAAAAAATGGCAGAAGCACTAAATAGGCTCTTCTCCAGAGAAGATAAGCAGTCGCCAACAGGTTCAAGAGCATTTTAGACCCAGAGTCTTCAAGGCTCAGGGGAAATAGCCAAGGGTACACTGTCAACAAAGCCCAGGCCTGCAGCCCACATGGTTGCTAGTCATGAACTGGGACCTCTTATGGGTTACGGGCATAGAGGGGTGTGTGGACCTCTTATGGGTTATGGGCATAGAGGGGTGTTTGAAGGGCACATGTCAAAAGCCCTCCAACCATGTGTCTTTTAGAGGATGTGGAAGAAGAGTCCTGTGACACTGTGGGTGGGAATGTGAACTGCTGCACCCATTATGGAAAGCCTTCTGGATTCACCTCAAAAAACTAAGAAAATACTGCATGACCCAGCAACCCTACTTTTAGGCATATATCCAAGAACAAAACCATCAAGCTACATGCTCAACAATACATGTTATGGCATCGTTAAGAACAGGCAGGATGTGCCATGGATAGAGAACCTGTCAAGAGGAGTCCAGGCACACAGGGGGAGGGTATAGGGATGGGGGTCATAGCTCAGCCTTAAGTAGAGATGCAGCCACTGACAGTGATGGGAGGGTCCAAGGGATGACATGCAGCTAAGCAAGTCAGAGCAACAAAGACAAATACTGGAAGTTTGCAGGGGTGATGAGTCCACAAAACTAGAGCCTTATAAAAGCTTGTGGCTACCCATAAATACAGTTAGGGTTCAGAGGGAGAGGAAAAGAGGTCCAAAAGGGTATAAGCAGGGGAAAATGGAAGGGGAGAATACTATAAAGAGGTGTGTGATTGGTTTCTCCACAGGCCCTTGTTTAGAGTTTTCTGAGAGAACTGATTAGTAATATCCTTGGATGGTTGCTGGGGGGTTGGGAGGGAAGTTGGCAGTCATGGTAGGAGATAGAGTGGGAATGGGGATGGTAAGTAGCTCAGAGGAAGTCTTCACTCAACTGTTTCTGAGGCAGAAACAGTAGCCCAGCTACTCATTTCCACGGCCCTCCAATTCATGCTTAAGCACTTGCCTAATAAATGAATTCAATGACCTCATCAGTGCAAATGATCCTCCTGGACTGGGAGCTGTGGCCCTCCCTGCAACCTCTGCAAATGCACCCAAGGCATGTGTGTGCTGGCCCTGCATGGATGGGGTGTGGGCATGAGGGCTGATGGGAATGTCGGGCTGTGTGTGTGACATGCCCGGGGTTGAACTCATTGAGGTCAGCTGGAGGACGACTGTTCTCAGGCTGAAGAATTGAGTTTATACAGAGGGTAAATCAAGTTGTAAAGAGCAATGTGATTAGAGACAAAATATCCTCCATTCTTAGTTCCAAGACATGGTTCATTCATGGTTTGGACTTAAAAGCAAAGAGATAGCAAAACTGATAGGGGGCACCCCCTCCAGGTGTCACTGTCTCCTGTTTAAAATTGCAGATTTCAAGGAAGATGTGCTAAAATGTGAGAATGGCCTTAATTAGAATTTCCTTTCAGAAAGATACAAGGGGAAGGAAGGAGGACAACAGGTTTTTTTCTTTGTAATGTGATAATTCAGGAACTGTTCTTGGAAAGCAGGAAATAAGGGTATATAAAGAGGGTTGAAACAAGGAAAAGGAGGGGAGATTTGTTGGAGATTCAAATTCTGACTTGGGATACAGATTGGTCATTTTGTAGAATGAAAATGTGAGCCATGTGAGCTTGGCCATGTGCAATGCCTAAGACATGCAGCCTTTGGTTGGCCCAGGCTAGCAGCATGTATGCCAAAGACAGTTAAGGAGCTTGCAGATTTGAACTCTGTGTTGGGGTTTGTTTTGCTGAGTTTGACTTGTGTCTGGAAGAAGTTGTGCAAAAATAAGGCCTGAAAAGAAAGTGAACTTTGCTGGGTCTGGTATCATGAAGTTTCTTCATGGAGGATGAAAAGGAGATGACAGCATGGAGGAGCTGGAGCACGCCAAAGGAGCGCGCCAAAGGAGAAGCCAAAGGAAGATGTCTTCAAGCACGTGGAGATGAACTCTGACTGACTGGACATTGGTGAGATGGTCAGGACTGAGAGACTGAGGATTTTTAGACAATATGGGGAAGGACTTTGGACAATGTTGAGAAAGGTTTTGGACAATGTTAATTAATCCAGAGTTTTACTTACATTTTTTTGTAGTAATTAGGAAATCACTTTTTAAAAAATAAATTAGTCTGCACTCTGAGAGTCTTGCTTTGACTTGGTATTTTGGTTGAGAAGGCTGGTGGAAAGAACCCACGAGAGTTTAGAAGAGGGTAAATTGAGGCAAACTAATCTAAAGTTTAAACTGTGTTTCTAAGTTTTTCTTTTTAGGTCTGAAAGGGGAAGAAAGCAGAGAGAAGCTGGTAGCTGAGTTTTGCATACCAATAGTAGGTGAGAAGTGGAAATGTTAATGAACTGTTTGGAGCCTGCTTCCTAGGGAGTAGCAGGCATAGAGGTGTTTCAGTTAAAGTTAAAAAGTCTTTTTTCTTTTAACCTGATTTCAAAACAACAGCAATAATAATAAAATCCTTTAGACCCAATATTGTTTAAGACTAGAGAAGACTTAAAATTTTAAGTCTCCATACATATATTTTAAGTCTCCGTACATATAGATATTTTATATTTAAATTACAAATTCACTTATTTTTCAGAATAAATATTCTCTTAAGCATTGTTAGTATACACAATTTCAAATGCACTTAGACTATTTTACTGAAAAATACTGCAAGTGTAATTCCTTGAGTAGCTCTTATTTAATTCTAAATGTTTCTGAATTAAGAAAACATTTCTGTCATGCCAATCAGTTTTGAGGAATAACTTCTCAACCAATGGAGATTATAAAATGTTTGGATATGTTGGTTATAAAATTACATATTATGTATAACATAACTGTAAACAATAATATTAATGTATTTTACTATAGGGCTTATTGATACCAAAAAGCCTATCTCCTGGGTGCCATTGTCTCCTGTTGCTTTAGGATTGCAAATTTCAAGGAGGACATGATAAAATGTGAGAATGGTCTTGATTAGAATTTCTGTTCAGAAAGATACAGGGGGTGAAAGAAGGAAAACAGTTTTTTCTCTGTAATGTAATATAACTCAAAAGCCTATTCCTGGAAGGGCAGGAAATAAGTCAATATAAGGAGAGCTGGGAAAAAGAATGAGATTCAGTTATTTTGGGGATCAGCATTTTGGAGTTAGCATTCTGGGGAGAAGGATAATATAAGCCCAGGCCACATGATTGAGGAGGGCAGACTGGCTATAGGTCCAAGCCTGTGGACTCACAGCTTTAGCGTGGTTAAGCTGAGTGTGTGTGTTAATGTGAACCTAAGGATTTCTGGAGAGGCCATAAGGAGATCTTGATGAATCTCCTATTGGTTCCTGTTCTTTGGAGTTTCTTTTCACCACCTAAAGTGAAGAGGACACTACAGCCAAGAGAGGATAGCATCACATCTTTGTCTACATGCTTGGAAGTTGAAACACACCAAAGACTGATGCCATATTTTTGGAGCACATGTTATGAACTACAAAGGATTGGACAAGTGATGAGGTCAACAGGACGAGTAGACTGAAGGTTTTGGACAATGTTGGGGCAATTGGGGTTTTCTTATTTCTTTTTTTCCATAGAAAATAATTAGATAATTGCTGTGCGCCATTTGCATACCAGAAGAGTCATTCCAAATGAGATAAGGAAAACCTCTCTGTTAAGAAAACTTAGGGACTGACTGGAATGACCTTCTGATGTAGCGCTGGTGCCCCTGGCTTTTCCTTATCAATGTTAGCCCTATCAAAGATTAGAGACCACCCCTACACTACCCCTCCCTCAATTACTCTTTGCTTTAGAATGTTAATTGTCTCTCAGGATTGCTTGTCTTCCATGGAATTCACCAGGCCCTCGCCCTGTATCTCTATAAATACCTCTTCCTTTTGTTAATAAAGTTGTCTCATGGTTCATACTTCCATTTGCCCCCCAGCTGTGGCTGGGCCATCTCTTCTCATCAGTTCATTTCTCGTGCTTGCGTCTGGCCGCCAACAGATAATCACTTTGTTTAGTAATAAATTAGTCTGTACTCTAAGAGTTTTGTTCTGGCTTTGGAAAATATAATAAAGGCTGGGGATGGCACCAAGGACCCACACCTAGAAATATTGGATGCCTGTAAGTTGTAGGAGCTGCAAAGGGTAAACTGAGGCAAGCTAGTAAGCTGTAAACTACAGTTTCTGATTTTTTTTCTCTCCTGCAGTCTCTGAGGTAGGGAACTGAGAAGCTGTGGCTAGAATCTGCATAACAATAAAAAATAGAATCTGTCCAACAAAGGTGACCGGTCTGTGAGAAAGCCATTCACCTGCAGGAGGTAGGGGTTTGAATTTGCCTAGAAGCAGGCAGATGATCTCTGAGTTTTAAAGTTAGAAAGCCTCTCTCTCACCTGTTATTTATACATTATAATGGCAGAGTTAGCACTAAGGAATGTAAAGTTTTTAATATGTATTACTGCTTAATGTTTGCAATTTTATCTAATAAATTCAATTGAAAAAAATACTCTTTAGGAAAACAAACAGGCAGAGGATTGTAAAATATTTATAAGATGTGGGACCTTTTTATAATGTGAGAATTTATTAAACAGTTTTTATATTTGGTGAAGAGCTATTTTTGGAACCAATGGAATTATTCTGGAAAAACACACAAATTAGTGAGGATTAAAAAAAACACAAGCAATATCTAATTATTGAGATTTAATCTTTTAAAGAAAATCTTACGCATAATTATTTGTACCACTCACCTTTATACATATTTTCCCCTATTTGTGACAAGGGTGAATTTATCCAATTTAACAAATAAAGAACAAATCAGCTGTGTGAGGGGAGAAATCTAACTAAACCAAAATGGCTAGTTTTTGCTTTTCCACTGAGGTGAGCCCAACCATTCTGTCATTCCAGCAGAGAATTGGTGTTTAACCCATTAGCAGGTCCTTTAACAATGCATAATGTCACTTCCCTCTGCTGGTGCTGAGGTGGAATGCTGAGTTTCTGAGACTGCCCTTGTCTGGGAAGGGCCAGGGTGGGTGCAGAAGCCCAAGGTGCCTGATGCCAACCATTTTTCAGAAGGAACAGTGCAAATGGGTTCTTAACACAGAGCCTGGGGGTAAGGGAGGCAAATGGATCAGTCCTCCAATGTACATGGGTTCCAGTGTCTCCCTATGCTTCTCCCTCAAGAGGTGTTTGAACTAATGGGAGAAAATATGCACACATGGTCCTGAGATGTAATCAGTGGCAACAGGAAACAGTTTGTTGTGGGATCTGGGGGTACTGGTAGGAGTAAGGGTGGACAATAAGTATTCAACTGTCACAGTTTTGGAGGCTGGAATTGTGGCATCAAGGGGCCAGCAGGTGCCTTTCTAGGCTTCTTGTATCCTTGCTGGGTGGAAACAGAGAGTGCCTCCGTCTCAGATGGTCTTCCCCCTCATAAGGATGGTGAGTCCATTCACAAAGGCTCCACCCTGATAAGCGGCTTTCTCTGAGAGAGAGAGAAAGAGAGAGAGAGAGAGAGAGAGAGAGAGAGAGAGAGAAACAGACAGACAGGCAGAGACAGACAGAGAGAGAGAGAGAGAGAGAGAGAGAGAGAGACTGTAACCTATAACCCAAAATCCTGTTTCTCTCAGTTCCCAGCCCCACTGCAGGAAGAAAAAAAAAATTAGAAGTGCATTTTGAATTCACAGCTGCTTGACCTCAAATCTAACTTTTACAAATTCTGCATCCTAAAGATATTCAAAATCATGTGTTCTTATCATCCCCTTACCATTATTTTCAAAGCCAAAACAGATCCTTAAAGTGAAAAGAACTATTTATTTTTAACAAAGTGACTGTCTAATTATTTACTACAAAAAGAAAACATAAAAAAATAAAAACACCAATTACCCCATTGTCCAAAACCTCAGTCTTAGTCCTGTTAACCTCACCACTTGTCCAATCAATCAGAGCTCATCAGCACATGTTCTAAACAGAACATCCTTCTTGGCATGCTCCAGTTTCCAAGCATGTAGATGAAGACATGATGACATGAAGGCATGTTGCTGTCTCCTCCTTGCTGTGTCCTCTTTACTTTAGGTGGTAAAAAGAAATTCCGAAGAACAGTAACCGATAAAAATTCATCAAAGCCTCCTCATGCTTCTCCAAAAATCTTTAGACTCACTTTAACACACACACTTGGATTAACCATGCTAAAGTTGTGATTCGACAGGCCTCACAGACCTATGGCCGGGCTGCCCACCTTGGCCACATAACCTGGACTTATATTGTCCTTCTCTGAAGAATGCTAACCCCAAAATGACTGACCCCAAAGATGGCTGATCCCCTCCTTTGTCCTCAAGCCTCTATTTATCTACTTCTTGCCAAGTCTTCCTGACAAGGACTCCTTGGGGGAAGCCCTGTCAGGTAGGTATGCTAATTAAAGTACCAGGCAGCTCTCTTTGAAATATGCAAGTCTGTAGCAAAGTAGCCCTTTAGCAAGTGTATGTATCAGCTATGTTAGTGGTACCCGGGAGGGGAGGGGGGTTGGCATCTTGGTATCACCATCACCATTACATTGGGGACTCAGCATGATCTGTGAGCTGGGGGATTCAGGCATTCAGTTCATAGCACTGAGATGAAAAGACACAGGCATTCAGTTCATAGCACTGAGATGAAAAGACATAAACTACTGGTAGTAATCACTGAGGTAGTCACTTTACAAGGAACTCATATTTGAGTAAAAGAGACTTATTAAGAGGTGACTCAGAACCAAACCAAGGACTGGGCCCTGAAGACCAGTGCTAAGAGTGCTAAGACCTGCCTTTGTGGCCTTTGACTTCTGTTTGTATAGGCAAGTCACAAAAATGGAACAAATACATAACTGTTTTTCCCTAACCAATGTGGAAAAAACATCTAGTTAATTTCTAACATTTCAGCTAGGTAAAGGAGGATGATGTCTAGCAGACTTAGTTTCTAGTAGAGAAGAAATGCTGCTGGGAACGTCAGAGCAGCCCCTCGATGCTAACCAGAACATGTGTCTGAGAAGACGGAAGGATCTCAGTTGCCTCTACCTCTCCTAGAACCACCGTAGATGAAGGTGCATTAGGCTGCTGTTCCCTGCCCCTTCCGCCTGCAGCTCAAAAAACCTGACCAGGTTGGTCTGTGCACCTTTCTTTTTTTGCAATGACTCTTGTTCACAGTGAACAAGAGTCATTGTCCTGCTGAGTCAGTCTTTGGAGCAGCCCCTGCAGGTGAGGATGGGTTTTCCAAAGAGCAGAGAGCAGGATTCTCTTCTGGTACACAGCCACAACATGAATAAGTTTCAAAGACATGGGTAAGAATCAGGAGGCTCAACATCAGGCCACTGATGTTGCACTCTTGACAAGGCAAAGCCAACCTCTGATGGAAGGGTCAGGTCAGGAATAACTTTTCCCTTGGAAGACAGGGTCATGGTGGAAGGGAGTGTAAGGAGGGATTCCACAGGAGCTTGCCACAACTGGTAGTAACAGTGTGTTCCCTGTGTGAAAATCAGTGGAACTTGATGGCCAGGAAAATGGGAAACAGTGAACCAGTGAACTCCAGAGGGATTTGGAGATTCCTCTGCAGGTGTTTTGGTGGATGCAGATACAATACAACCAAAACTATAAAGGCATTTTGGGGAAAGTTTTGTGGCCTGGATTCGAAGCTATTGGAAGACCTGTAGCTCCAGGTATATGAATACCAAAGTCATAAAACTCTGAGACTCCCTATCTGGGTGATACCCCTCAGGCGAGCTCCCACAAGAATGGTGGCAAGAGCTTTAAACATTGATACCAGCCCCACTCCAACCTAATTAAATCTGCATCCCTGGGAATGAGGCCCCACAGTGGCATTTTACAAGCTCCCAGGAGAGGGGAAGGAGCCATCTCGAGGGATATGGCCCCCTGCCTTTCTTCTCTGACTTCTGGAGGCTCTGCCACCAGTCCTGAAGCAAGCTGCCTGGCAAAGTGTGGCCCTAAAGCAAGATACAGGGGGATCCTGTCCTGGTGGTCCAGGACAGGAAAGGGAAGGTGGTCCAGTAGGAAAGGGAAGGATTAAGGGAGTGGGAAAGTGCAGCTTGTGGGACCCTCCCTCCACAGGCTCTCCAGGAGGCTCTCTTGCCCACACCCACCCCTCTACAGAATACTGGAGAGGAAAAGAGTTCTTCTGTTCTCTGTCTCTTCCTTCTGGCTCCCTCCAGCATGGTGCCAGTTACATAACCCAAGGTGCTGTTTTCTTAAAGTTCAAAGTCGAAATGGATCTGGCGCAGCAAGAGATCCAGGATAAATTTAGGCAAGATCTCAGGCTCTGAGAGAGGTTGGGCTTCAGTCTTGTGGCTGTGCCTCCAAAACACAATTCTGCTGGTGGTTGGCACCGAAATCAAAATCTGTCTTCAGTTGTGAGCAAGTTCCTCAGCATCTGGGCTACCTCCTGGGCGGTGGGGCTTGCTGTCATCATGCTTCTCTCCCCTAAAGAAGGGGTTCCTGACAATGCATGTGCTTTGTCAAGCAACAGCACACTCTTGCCCCACAGCCATCCACAGGGGTGCTATTGTATAATCATCCCAATCTGAGTAGGCTCATCCCTGGTTGTTGCAGGCAAAGAATGTCAGAGCCCTTGGTATTTTCATTTTAGGATTCTTAATAATGAACAGCAAAGATAGAGTCACTGAAGTTTCTCTCTCAAGTCCTTTCCTATCTCCTCCCTGTGCTCTCCTCATGTGCTTTCTCTACATGTTCTCTCCACCTCCTCTTCCCCCACCGGGGGTCCTATGCTTTTAGCCCACTTACACATGTGCACACCCATTGGTCCAGGTGTGTACAATCATGGGGAGGGTGCAACACCACAGGTGTTGGTCATAGAGGCTAATGACAGAAGAGTGAAAACCCTGAAAAACTCATTTCTACACCAGCCCAGTAATGGGTGGCATTCCTCCTTCAGCCCAGCTGTCCCATCACTAAAGCAGGAACTGACACTTGTACTCATCTGCTCAGTGTGAACCTGGAAATACACAGCCACCACCTTGAGTGTCTTAAGGCTCTCAGAATCTGAGAATCCACTCAGCCTCCAAATCATTCTTCTGAGAGGAGCCCTGATAGCCTCCTTGCAGGGACTTGATTCTCTCCACCCCTCACTCCAGACTGAGGCAGCAGAGGGCACATTTGGGCCCCAAGCAGCCTGTAGTGTGGGTGTGCCCGTCCTGGCCCCTTCCTAATGAAGGGGAGGCCTGGTATCTCCCAGCAGGGTCTGAACTCACACTCAGAACCTCCTTCACACAAACCCACCTCACCTGACTGGGCAAACCTATTACTTGCTTTAGAGAACACCATTGAAGCAAACACTATCTTTTGATAGCTACAAAGAAAAGTTAGATAAAATCAACTTTTTCAAAAATAATTTTTTTTGAAGAACCAATTAGGTGTAAAAGTGGTCTCATGTCTAATAAAAATAAAACTATAATAAACCTATAAATAATAAGAAATACATAAAATTTTTACTGGGAAACTATCCCATCTCTGTGACCAGTCTTTAAAAGACCAGAACATACTGTAGAATGAGCATGCGGGGGACTCCCTTTCTCAAGGTTTATATAGAGGGGATAAACAATACAAGAAAACAAACACAACAAAACAAACGCTCAGTTACCAGAGAGGATAGGGCTGGAGGTGATGACAAGGGGGTAGGGAGGGGGAGGGGGACATCTACATGGTGACAGAAACCAGAGCTGGGGGGAGGGTCCCAAGGCAGAGGTGTATAGATGTGAAATCATTGCCCCATCCACCAAAACCTATATGATCATATAAGCCAGTGTTAACTCACTCAGGTTTATTTTTTAAAAAGTGTTTTATAATGGAACTTAAAAAAACAAGACTGGTTGATAGGGTCTCTCTGCTCCAGGAAAAAGGCTGTGCTCTGACAGAATAGCGCCTTCTCAGCATCCGGCCTCAGACACGGTTGCCACCTTCCAGCCATCATGAGGGGCTGCAGGGTCCATGCCCTCCGGGAGGATCAATCACCAGCCCCTGCTTCTACCTTTACGTCAAAAAGGGAGAGGTGATGGAAAGGTTAACGTTCAAAGTTTGAGTGTCCCTGTCATTTTCTAGTTGGTTGGGTTGCTTCATCTAAGGGAAATGTAACTGAAAATCATTGCAGGAGAAAATGTAATTACAGGAGGTTGAAACCGACAAGGCCCTGGGGAATTCACTGACAGTTTCCTCATTACTAAGTGTAACTGCCCAGTCCCTTATGCAAGTGTGAGAAAATGCAAGCACCTCAAGGACAAGCACACAGACAACAAGTACTGCTTCAAACTACAGCAGTACTTGTGACACCCCAGGCTGTGACACTGCAGGGAGAGGCTTTCCAGGGAGAGAAGAGAGGGCAATCCTTCTCAAAGGAAATAGGCAGACAGTTCCAGTTTAGGGCACCAGACACAGAGCTGAAAATCTTCCTGTAACTTTGACTCCTCCTGCTGTTGACTGGAAAGCATTACAATAACATCAACTAGAGGAAGAACAGATACTTTGTGTGTAATGTCTGCTATATACCATAGTTGTATTTTTACCATAAAATGAGCCAGAGAAAACATTCTAAAGAAAACACTGCAGCACTGTTTCTAATAGCTGGTACATGGAAGCCACCAAGTGCCCAGGAGAGAGGATGGGATTGAGAAGAGGTGGTTCAGGCATATATGAGAGACATGCTCCTGATGACAGACAAGCTGCCAGTCACAGCAACATGAAGGAATGTGAGGGGATGATGTACAGTGAAGCAAGTCAGAAGGACAGAGACACATGTTGAACATTACACAGCAAATGATTCAACAAGCAAAAGAACTTGTGAAAACCAGCTGGCACTAATAAAGCAAGGTTTTTGAAGTTAAGCCATATAAGGGAGTGTTGTGCAACCATCCCAGGCCAGGTAGGTTCATTGTCAGTTTTCAGACTAGAGAATTTCAGAGCCCTTGGTAGATTTTTACAGGCTTTTAATGCTGAATCAAGGGACAAACCAACTTTCTCTCTCAGCATCTCTCTAACGTTCTGCTTCTCAACCTTGCATCATCTTACAGGGGACCCCGCCAATGCACCATGCCAGCTGAGGCGACTTTAACCCTCCCCCTCTACACCCCAGTGCTTGTATTTACACATAAGTGCACATCCGTGCTTTCTAGACCATGTTCGTAACTACAGGGATACGTGCCCCCGCACCTACATCTCCTGACCCTGGGCATCTGCAACCAGGAGGGCAAAACCGCCAGTGGCATCCATGGAGGCCATTGGCAGGACGGGTGGAAAAAGGCCTAACTTATCTTCATTTTACCTATAAGGAGGGTGGGGGAAGCCTTCTCAGACAAGCCAGTCTAATATCCAGTCTAATATCCTGACCTGACTGGAAGGGCTGCTTGGGCCACATTTTGCATGAAACTCCAGGTGTTTGCTGTCACTGCTTTCTCTGGGGAACCTGGTGTGTGATCTCTGGTCCACTGCTCAGTCCAGTGGCTGTGATAGATGAAACCCGGGCAGGAACTCCCCAGGTGGACTCCTGCAAAAGCTGAGGAGCATGAGCTGCGCAGCTTCTCAACCCACAACAGTCCTCTCACTACTGCATCCCCCAGGACTGGGGCTCAACACCAACTTCAGAAGCCCTGATTACCTGGCAGCAGACACACCCCCACCAGAAAGCTGTTTATAAGCAGCCATGTCACCCCCATGACCCCATGCCCCACATCCAGGCCTCTGTGACTGACTCCACCCTCAGGGGTTTGTCTCCTTGGGACCTTCAGTGTCAGGTGCTAGACCTTTCAATCCCCTTACTCTTATCTCCCCATCTGAAATGGCAACAAGCAGAGAAATGGCCTCAGGTGTTAGCAGAGCCACAGAAACACCTGAGTGAAGTTTGGGGGATTCTCATGAACTGGGAAAAGCTCAAAGCTGGAACTTTATGATGTGGAAGGATACAGATGAAATCAGCAGAGGCTTGTGGGACAGAGCCAGGAAGGGCCAAGCTTCCCTGTTCCTGGGGTTATATGGATGACAATGAGTTCTCCTATGTGGTATCTTACAAAAGGCTCCAGGTATCACCAAACAGGGAAACTCCTGGAGCCTCTGCTCTGAGGTTTTAACTGGGAATGGGTCAAAGAGCTGCAGTGTCTGTTCAGCTGATCTCTGCCCCTAGCCTCCAGCACCTCTACATCCACCAGGGCCGGTGGATGCATTTGTCCCACTATTATGCAAACATATTGTTCATGACACCAATTGAAGTGCCTATATATCAAGTGTGGGTTGGGTAGGTTCTTTATTGCTTCTAGCAGTTACACAGACATACCAGGTAGGGCAGGGCAGGGCCAGGGCCAGGGCCATGGGGGCCGGGAGGCAGGCAAGTCCCATCCATTCCACCCCAAACCCAGGAATTGTTATACTCTTTCTCTGGCCTCTTTCTCTCTCTGGCATTTTCTTCATATTCTTTGACGTGCTCTCCCACCCCAGGGTGACTCCACCCTTTTATCCTTCCAGGCCCAGGTGTGCCCACACATACACACATTCATACAATTATGGGGAGGGAACACCACCACAGGCACTGGTCATAAATGTTAATGAAGAATAAAGCCTTACCAAATCACTTACCCTGCATGGAGACACACTGGGTCTGAGGAAAAAGTAGAATGTCATGGTGCCATTGCGGTTTGGTGGCTGAGTCTCAGCAAGGGGCTGAGGGCGGAGGGCTAGACTTGAGGGATTTTAGCTGGTCCCCTACCCTATGGGCTCTGCAGAAGGTGGCAGTGCCATGAGTAGTCCGTTAGGGCCCAAGGCACCTGGGATGGCGGGAATGACCCAGGCCCTCAACCACGTTGGTCTCCAGTGTCATCCTCATTGTCACTGTTAGAATTTGACAGATCTTTCAATAGAAAAAAAATCATGGCTGCTTCATTCCCTGGTCCTTTTCATGACCCAAGCAGGGTTTCTCTGATCATTAATCTTATTTGCAGCCTGCCTTAGGGGACCATCTTCCCTTGCTGAAGAGAACCTCCCTGGGCCATTGACAGGCAAGTGGGTCTGAGACCAGAGGAAGGTGAGGTTGAGAGCACCTGCTTTCGTTGCCTCTGAGGGCACTGCACCCAGCAGAACTAGGAAAGGGGCAAGTCCTCCAGGGCACAGGGCACAGCCTCTCTCAAGGGCTTGGGCTGAGCATAGCTAACCTCATGTGTGTGTTTGATGCCAGGGCCCTGCCTAAGGCGGGGGCGGGCAACTGGCCCTTCAGCTGGGTAAATGCCACACATGCAAGTGGAGACAATCAACCAGCCCCACCCTTGCTTGTCCCTTTACACCAGGCCTATCTCAAGGTGAGGTAACCAGTTTGAGATAAAGGGATCCCTGGGGCCCTCAAGGCTACCCTACCAGACACCTGTGCATGGCACTGGTCATTCTGCAGCAGGGGTGCAACCTGCTGGCGAACTTGCTCATCCCCCAAACCATGGAGGAGGGTGTCACCCTGTTCTCAGTAAAATTTACTGGAGCAAACAACCCAGGCAGTGCAGAGATTGGGTGCAAACACCAAGATCCAAGGAGCTTAGGAAAGACAGGACTGTGGTTGTGGCTTTGGGAGCCTACAGCATGCCCCGTGGATAGAGGTAGCGAACAGACTGGAGAGGGTGGGTGGCATCCGGACAGAGGGGAACCAGTTGCTGGCAGCAGGGGTGTAGAGGGCAGAGAGTCTGGTTGCTGAAGTGCAAACAGGATTTGGAAGGACCCAGATGCAAAGGACAGGCAGGATGTTCCAGGAAGGCTGATGGAGTCCCACAGATGCAGGGGCTAATAGACAGGGAGGTGACTAGTGGGATGGTCAGCACAAAGAGACACCCCAGAGACATAGTGCAGGGGGAAACTTCAGGGAAGGCCCAGGTGGTGCACGCCTGTAGAATGCTTGACTACATGAAGGCAGCACTGGGAGGTGGTTATGGATTAGAGCAGGCAGAGCCACCCAAACAGTAGGGCAAGGGTGAGGCTACCTGAAGTCCATGTCCATGGCTCAAGGTGCAAAAAGCAAAGTGCATACTGGGGACCTGGGGAGCTAGGTATAGACTGCTGGCTTCAGAAGAGGAACTGAGGCAGCCCCCAGAGCAGCAGACACTTTTCAGGACTACAGATTGGGGGTTTCCAGGCTGGTGGGACTGGGAGGGGATCTGAGCCACAGGACTAAGGACAGTCAACCTCAGCAAAGCTGTGCCCTCTTGTGGCAGGAAGCACCTTCAATCAGGACTACGATGGTGCAGCAAGGGGCAGGTGAGCCCTCTGGGGTTGGCCAGGGCCACTCCCCCTCAGCATCGAGCCTACCAGGGGGCCCAGCTTCTACACCCACCCCAGCTCACCTTCTCCAGCCCTTCCCCAGCGAGCAACCCTGACTTACAGTCTCAGCTGGCTGCCTCCAGGGTCCTGGGGCTTGGGCACTTGTGTGCCAACTCCAGGCACAATGGACCTAGGCTGGCCTGCAGCTGCTGTGCTCTCCAGTGTTGGAGTGCACCGCTGCAGCATCACTAAGGTTCCTGGGCACCTGTTGTATGTGGAGGGTGCCCATCGTGTCCCCAGGATGTGGGGCTCAGTGTACCCGAAAGCCTCCCATAGGAAAACTGAAAGAGGCACCACCCCCTCAACAGGCCAGGCTCCAGGTTCAGAGGTTCTGGAACATTCTTGGAGAGGCCTGACAATTTCAGATTTCCTTACAAACTCTAAGTTGAACTTTATGATTATTTGGTGGTTTAAAATATATATTAATTCTAAGTGATAGTTGACCTAAAGAGTGTTTCTGAGTACAGGGACTTGTCCAACAATGCACACACTGTAACACTTGGGTGGTTGAGTCCAGATGAGCACAGATCAAAGCAAAGACACAACTAAGATTCGGATTTACAAAATGAAATGCTTTTTTCTTTTAAGCAAGCTGCCCTTCCTTCCCTCTTGAGTAAAAGAGCACACAAACACAGCAAAAGCTATTCCTCAGTCTTTAAAAAATATGGTAGTTACTATGGGGGATAGGTGGGGAGGCATGCGAAGGAGGTAAAGGAGTTAGGAAGGACAAGGGAGGAGAGTGGGGAAAGGGAGGGGAAGGAGAAGGGGAAGAAAAGGGAAAGGGTGGGCAATGGTGCCGAGCAGGTAGAGGGGACAGGCAGTTACCCATGGGGAGTGGTGTAAGTCTACATGCCTTCAATTCTATTTATGTAAACGACTGTCAAATCAATGAAACGCAAGGAATAAAAAACAACCTGGTTTCCAAAGTTTATTAAAAATCAAAGAATAGAAAAACTTTACATAAAAATATGTCAATTTTAGCTTCCACATTGTTGTCCACACACAATGTCGAGACATGATCTCCTTCACACCTGCAGCGTGTGTGCAGTGGCGGCTGGGTCAATTCATTCGCTACGCCACACAGGCGTCGCCAGGCAGCCCAAGAGTGGGTGGCCGAGCTGACTGCACCCGCAGCAGTGTCCTCGTGGCGGGGACCGTCAATACCGCTAATGCGGAGAGATTAGTACAGGTCTACGTATCAGTTTTTATAAATACTTCTTTATCAATAGGTTCACAATTTAAATATCTTTAAATATGTTTGATAACTTTCCATCATCAGGAACTGCAGACAAATGTGCTACTCTACTACTCGGCAACGCTCCCGAGAGGCCCTGTGGCAGCGGGGCCAGGGACCAGGTGCAACAGCCGACCAGACGCCTCAGGCGCGTCCTTGGGGGTCTAGGCGCTCCAGTCGCTTTGAGCGTCCATCCCCCTTGGCACATCCACCGAGCGCCACAGTCGCAGGCTTCTCTTCCACACTCCCCTCAGGGCACATCCAAGACCCACCTCGCTGTAGTGTTTGGCAGGGCCAGACTGGCTCGCAGTGGAAAGCCAGCTGATCTGGGAGAGGCAGCTAATGCCCAGGACAACTGTGGTGCTTGGATACTCAGGGTTAGGCAGGATGGAGATATTTGTGTTTCAAAAAAGGTAACAAAGACAGTGGTTGTCACGGCAGAAAGCACTTTGCACAGTAGACCTGCACGCTGCTCGGCCAGGGCACCCCCAGCCCCCCGGTGCTCACTGGCCGCTCCGAGACCACCAGCACCCACAGTGGGCGCCAGGTGGTCAGGGCTCCCCTAGGTTTGCTCTTAACAGAACGAAGGCATACCGCTACAGATTCCTCCACGGAATCAACATAATTCCTTTCTCCACATTCCTAAAACTGGGTACCATGGTCCAGAACAAATTCAACAGACCAATCCTCCAGGTTGGGTCATGAAAAACCACTGAAGCATTCCAAAGTTCACATTTTTTTGGTAAGATTTTATAATGTGACAAC
The DNA here is from genome assembly GCA_004024945.1 of Uropsilus gracilis. Lineage (NCBI taxonomy): Eukaryota > Metazoa > Chordata > Mammalia > Eulipotyphla > Talpidae > Uropsilus > Uropsilus gracilis. The sequence continues at coordinate 13,228 of PVHY01006508.1, read as the reverse complement.
CTTTCCTCCCCTTAGAAAGTGATACTTCTGGCACTTTTAAATGCTGGATTTGTTGTCTAGTTTAAAAGAACTAAAACCCAAAACATTAAAACTCTGTGGTCAGAGCAGACGACAGGCAGGTTGAGCCAGCAGGCCGTCAAAAGGGGCTTGGGCATAGTCCCGTTAACAGCTGCCAGGCACTCGGCTCCACCATCGACTGAGAAGTCTCCCATCTGACCAAAAGAAATAACGTAAGAATAAAACCCTAAACCTCTCATTCATGGCATTTGTAACGATGCTCATCAGAAAACCGGCTGACATGATGAACCCAACTTAGAAAATGCAACTTGGGAAAGGATCTAAGCTGTTTAAAAAAATTCCCTCTTCCCTTAAATATAACTTATGTGAAAATATGAAATTAAATAAAAAATATCTGAGTTATTGCACAAATCATAAGTTTTCAATATTTACATAGAAAACAGTTCTGAAATTTGAAACGAAACGTGAGGGCAGTAAAACAGAATGACCTCCTGACCTGATGCAGGATCTGATCTCTGTTGCTTTGACAAACGTGAAATGAAAACACTGGCCGTCAGGGACAGCAGTGCCCATGGTCCAGGCCTGACGTCCAGCACAGGCCTGGCAGCAGAGCAGTGCCCACGGCAATGAGGCTTCTAGAAGCCAGGGGGCTGTTCTGAGATGGGCAGACTGCCACCCAGGGACATGCAAGGGGCCAGCGGGCGTGCGGTGCTGGTTTCGTGCCGGCTGATGGCCCCGCCTGGGTCTGGACGGTGAGGCGGGGCCTCTGGACACTATTATCTGCTGAGGCTGACAGGCAGGCTGTCCCGAGTGTGCGTGTGTTTTTTCCTCCTCCAGCCAGTGCGGTTATACTGGTGGTGGCCTCGGTTGCCCACAGGGGGCCGTACTCCACCGCTGCCCACTGAGCTGTAGCTGCTGCCTTGGCTGTGGCTGTGAGTGCCTTTCATGGACAGCTTCATACCACTGTGCTGCTGGAGAGAGGGGAAGGAGCGCCAGGTTGGAGGCAGTAGGAGATGACCCCACCCCTGGTACCAAGGCCCACCCTTATTCCCTAAGGGATCCCCCCAAGAGAACTCCTGCCAGTTCTCTTCCCTTGACTGGAAGAAAGGGGGCACTAGGGATAAACACATGACTGACCGACTGCAGGTCACCCAGGCAGGCTGAAGACCTCACTTTTAATTGGCTGTGTGTCCACAAAGGGCCACTCTCATTCTCATCCTCCCAACTTCAACTCTGACATTCTATAAGCACAGCCCCAGTGAGACTCATGTACAATGGCAGGCAGTTTGGCAGAGAAAGCATGAAGCCCTGGGCTATCAGGAACATGTACTGTCTGGGGGGTCAGGCGGCACCTGACATAGTGGAAATGTACCTTATGATACAGGTGAGGGCTGGAGAGCGGGTTGGGAGAAGCAGAGGTGATAGCCGGGGAAGATATGTGGTGGACGGCCTTCAACGTTGGGGTTCCTTCAACACTGATTTGTCTGCAAGGGACGGGGGCCACCCCAAGAGTCGGCGCAGCAATGGTGAACCTGGTCTAGGAGTAAAAGGAACAGAGGCCATGTTAGTACCATGTCAACCACAAAACCCCAGGCACTATGTCTGAGTTACTGGTTTGCAAACTGGCTTAGGACTGGCTGTGCTTGACTGTGACTTCTCAAGACCTGGTATCACATGGGAGATACTTTCTATTGTGAAACCACAACTATTCCATGAAGCAAGCCCTGTGACACAGTCAGAGTTAATGGTCACGGAAGACCAGACAATAATCCCCCAGGATGGTCCCCACTCTGTAGACCCTAGGGCAGCCCCATTCCCAACACAACTGGAGCCCAGCCAGCCAGCTCCTCACAGCACAGGTTGCCACATGAAGCCGCCTCCTCGGACAGTTCAGAAGTGCACACCTTTGTCCCATAGCTCTCTGGAGGACAGGTGCTGCCAGGGTGCTGGACAGGAATTGGGTCTCCACAAGCAGGCGGCACAGAAGATAGGCAGCAGCCCTTCCCCACATTCACCAAGCAAGGGGGGGGGGGCCCTCAGGCTGGAATTGGGTCATGGTCAGGGCCTTTCTTCAGTGGCGACCTTACAGCCTCAAGGCCTACAGGTAGAATACACCCCAGACATCTCTGATAGCATCCTACCCTCCTGAGCAGAGTCTACCATAGTTCCAGAGACCAACTGCCTTGTATCTGAGGTGGGAGTTCACTTAGTGACTTACTGAAGTAATACCTGAACTCTGGAAATAAAATGAGAAAAGTGGACTCTGAGCCTCATCTGAGAAGAGAGTCCTCCTGATGTTTCAACCTCCATCCCGGATGGCATGTAACACCTGGGCCTGCCGCTGGAATAGCACCAGCTGGGGGTTGGATGATGGCTACTGCTGACCTGCCCTCAGGGAAGACATGCACACAGAGACACTGGCAGCCTGAGGACACAATCTAATCTGCCCACTCCCTGACGGCTCCAGGCAGGCCGGTGCTCCAAGCAGAAGTCAACCTGGACCCAATCAGAGACCACCAGCAATCAAGTCAAGATTTCCAGTCATGTAGGTTTCATAGGGACCTTGGTGGCAGTGTGACAGCCTCTCTCTTACAGAACAACAGAATTTATGTCAACTGTTGAAAACAAGAATTTCCTACAAGACAGAAAAGTATATCCCATGGATTTTAGAAGTTCAAAAGCATCAGGTGCTCTTCCAGCACCTTAGATTCAGGTCAGGGCCAGGGCCCAGCCAGCACGTACCTGAGTGTTGGTTGTCATGACCAACGTTCTGGATGTGGTGGACTGAGATTTGCCGCTGGGTAAGGGCAGAGCGGCCGGCAGGCTGGCCATCAGGGGGGATGGGGCTTGGAGACTGAACTGGTAAACGCTGGGTGTGGTGCAGGGTGGTGTGTCTGAGTCCTGAGGAGAAAACAGCAAGAAGGCTAGGGACATAGGGACAAGGTACACTCCCTGGTGGCAGTGGAGGGACCCCCCAGGTGCTGGCGAAGGACAGGCTGTCTGGTCCACAGATTTTCCCAATCTAAAAGAAAAGTTCATGGGAACACCGAAGACACCCGCATTTAAAGGTCTCCTCAGTAAGTTTTTAAAAACTTCCTTAAGGAAGCCCACTGTGGTTCTCTATAAAGAATAGCACCACCGTCCCAGGGCCAGCAATTCAGAGACAGGTAGGCAAGCCACTCACAATGTCACTTCCAGAAAGTGAAGACACAGAGGACGCCGATGAGCCTGAGGAGAGTAGCTGGGGGCTGGGCAGAGACAAAGTCAGGCGCTGGCTGTAGGGTGACTCGGGGTCTCTGCGCTGAGGCTGGTCCCCCTTGCAGGGACTGATTCGTTCTTTTGTCTTAATCCTGTTGTCTGCAGAGGGAAATACAGCCTCAGTGAGTCATGTGCTGAGCAAGCAGTGATGGTGGAAGGCAGGGCAGCCATCAGATATGCTGTTTTAGGATGCTGCCAGTGAGACTAATAAAACAAACTTCAGCTTTTATTTACTTTCAAATAATTTTTAAAACTATATTTGATTCAGCTGTTGGCAAACATTGGCACCAAGTCCCTAAGTGATATATCTGGAACAAGTTGGGTATATAAATCATTTTTAACCATAAAATTTGTGACCTCCAAAAACACATCAAGTACTTCCAGTAAAAAAATCAACATCCTAACCATGATCTGGTATACAAATGTAACAAGCACTAGGATTTCAAAAAAAGTATGAAGACTGCAAGATACCTTAAAATAGCAATTTTGTACATGTACGATGCAAACATATTTGGGGCATTATGTTGAATAAAACAATTAAAAATTTTCGCTATTTCTTTTCACATTTTTAATGTAGCCATTAACTGCATCAAACTCCATTCCCCAGGTGCCATGCATCCCACTTCCGTGAACTGCACCTATAGTCTATCGTTTTAAAATAAATGCTTAATCAGAAGTTTAGGCACTCAGTTTGAACAATCTATCTAAGGGGCAAAGAGACCCTGCATCAGTGTGTTAGAAGGTGAATGCCTCACCAAGGTCAGGACCTGGGGGGATTTTTCCACCCCATTTCTCCTTGATCCAGCGCCGATAATCAATCACCTCCTGAGTCACTTTGATGATTCTTCCTAATGTACTGCAAAAGAACAGCAGTGAGGTTGATCTGGCACTGTAGGTATTAAGGTGCTGATACCCACCTAACAGTCACCTACTTCATACTTGAACAGATCACTTTGCAAGTGAGAGCAGGAAAAAAGTTAAAAGCACAGCTTCACATCATGGCACAAGGCCACAATTCCTGCTTCTCACTGCAAGTGTGAGAACAGACATGCCAAGGTGGGGCCCAGAGCTCTGCCTGCAAAAACAGAGAAGTCTGACTCCATGGAAAGTTCTGTTACAGATACACCCCCCACCAAGGGGGACAGGTGGGCACTGCAGCACAGGGTCAAGGAAACAGGCCCCCACCCTCACTCATATGCAGCTGCCGTAGACTGCAACTCCCAGGATGCCCTAAAACCTAGTTCCCTAATGGGAGGCAGCCGGTAAGGCAGAAGGAGTCAAATGTGTGCACGTAGGAACTTGAACAAAGGAGAAAGGTAAGACATCTGAAAGACACAGTTGGGAAGGGAAGTGGGTGAGACACATGGGCTGCTCCTGGGCCCTGGCAGCTACCGTCATTGACAATAGGTGGATGTTACCTCCTAGCTTGAATTTTGTGCTCGCCTCTATCCCAGCTCTCTGGTACTTGCCTAAGCCCTTTCTAGTGATTCCTGCTGCTATGTGTCTTAGAAATTTTCTGGTGGTTTTGGGCCTAGTCACCTGCTTTGTGGTGAGTTTGCTTATGCAGGTATCTGCCCTTGAGGGGATGGGCAATTTCTGAAGATTTTACTTTGAATCCATCTCTTGTTATGTCCTTTGAACATTCACACCAAGATTCTGCTTGCTCCACCTTTGTGTGTGAGTATGAATGAGCCCTTGAATGGCCACCATGGATGCTTCCCCATAACAGTCTGGGTTCTACCTAGTTTCATTTCTACCACCAACTACAGGTCTCAAATCACCCCATCACTGTCGAGGACTGATGGACTCATGCAGCTACCACTGGTGATCCTTCCATGTTCCCATCTCCCTCCTTCCCTAAACCCCCACTCAGAAATAAATGATCGGGATAGAGGGGTAGATAAGCAGGACAGCAGACTGTGGATCCTGAGAGCTAAGGAATCTCAGGCAGAGAACACTGGGAGAAAAACAATATATGCCCACATATGAAAAGTTCCCCAAAACAAAACACTAAAGAACAGGTTAACTCCCTAAAGGAGAGCATTTCAATTCCTGACCATAAATGAATCAGATGTGGTTATCCTGAAGCCAGGCCTGGAAGGCCTCCTTACCAGCATTCTCAGATTTAACTACAAATTGGCAGCTCGCCCTCTAAGAAATGTCATGGACCAAAGAGTAGGGCTCAGACTGTGGGGCTGTGGGCACAGGATGGTGACTGGCTGCTGTTACCTTTCAGAGTCTCTGTTTGGGTAGGACCTTGCCAGTGGTGACACGGCGTGACTGAGAACGATGTAGGCATAGTCAAAAACCTGCTTCACCTGCATGGCCCCATAGGAGCTCCGGCCAACGTCGTTTCCTGGGAGAGAGGCTGTGGTCAGACTGAGGATAACAGGTAGCTCCTGATCTCACACAAGCAAGACCTCACCACTATCACACCCAGAGCCTGCCCACAAAGTACACTCAGTGACCCAGGCTTGCCCTGTTATGTTGGTCACAGTAAGGGCAGGGCCTTGGTCCATGGATAGAGAGACTACTTTTGAAGACCATAGATGGTTCCAGAAAAAGCCATCTTTTTGGCAAAACCCACGATGCAGCCAAACAGTGGCCACGACTAGGCTGAGCCCAGCAGGTGAGTGATTTAAGCAGGCCTCACACCAGTCTGTCACCTGTGCATCCTTCCCTGCCTGTATCACCAACATTAAGAATGTCTCTGACAGAGACTTGATAAAGGGTATGGACTTGATAAATGACATGTCTGATCTCACTGATCATTAAAGAAATATAAATTAAGAAAAAATTTATCCTGAGTGATTTCCTCAGATTTAACACTGTCACCAAAGGTACAGGAACTGAGCACCCTTACCAAAGGTACAGGAACTGAGCACCCTTATAAAAGGTGGGGAGCAAGGGAGACCTGCCTCAATCCCTACCTAAGATGGAGCCTGAGAACAGCGCACCCTGCACAGGAGAGGGGGCTTGGTAGGTGGCTCAGCAGAAACACAAGTTGCAGACCCATTCCTGACGTGTGGCATCACCATGGTTAGGACGCTGCGGTGACGATGTTACTGTCTATGCAGGACAATACTATAGATGACCAGCCAAAATGGGAAAGCTGTGACCTACTTCACATTTTCTCCCTGACTTTTGGGATGCAAAGGGCATAGGATGAAGGTGTGGTATCCTTGTAATCAGAAAAAAAATTCTTGACTGTCACTCTGCATTTTTCTCATTCATTACACAAGTAAACAGAACTGTAACTTGGTCTATGTCCCTGGACTTGCTACAGGAGGAGTTCTGAAATGGCTGCTAGTGCAGCAGCAGGCCCTGGCAGGAAGCAATGGCTCCCCACCCCAGGGGATGAGGGCCTTACCTGGCAGCAGGGGGTCTTCAATGCACAGCATGGATGGCCGGTACCCGCTGGTCATGGCCTTCATGATCTCTTCTTTGGCGATATAGGCACCTCCTTCTTTTATTCTAATACCAGTTTTTAAGTAATTAAAATTTCTTCCATAGAGCTCAAAAAATTCTACCAGAAGCATTCCGAGGTTTTCATCAGCTCTCCGGGCATCAATTCTTGGGTGCAACTGTGAAAGCAAAGTATCCACAGTGTGTAGGGCAGGAAAAAGCATACCCACCTTCTCAGGGAACTCCCTAAGGCATCACCCATGTGTGCCCACACAGCCTAAGAGCCCTGTCAACAGAAAGGAAACCTTCTGATCTGGATTTTTAAATGTATTTCTCAATATATTTAATATATTTCTCTGAAATTGTAATTCGTATAGTAACTTCCTACAAATACAGACATCTGATTAACTGTAGGTTCCCGAACTTGTGGGATAACACTGATCAACAAGTAGACCGTGTCCTGCACAATTCTGAGTCATCTATGAGTTCATATACCTAATTTAGGTTCCAAACTTAATTCTGTGATTCTGAGCCAAAATCAGTAGAGGGCAGTATCGGACTGGATAGAATTACAACAAAACACAATGTAAAAGGATTGACTTTAAGTGTGTAAAGGTATTTAGCACTGGATCACAGTATTTACATTCCTGCTCATGACATAGTTCAGCATAACCTCTGCTTATCCAAGTCACTGCCTCCCTGGCATCCTCCTGATTTGACACTCAGCAAGGCAACCCAGTGTGGCCACACTGTCAGTCAAGAGCCAGAAGGTTCCTCTGACGGAAGTGAGTGAAGGCAAGTCAGTAAATGCCAGCACTCAGGATAGAAGTGGCCTGGCTGTCCCTGGACTGGGCAGAAAATGACCGAATCCATACAACACAGAGCAACATAGCTCAAGAGTATGCAGCAGAGTTCCATGGGGAATGCATCCTCTAAGGCCTGAGTGTGTTCCATGAGGAAGGACTCAGGTGCCTAAGAGTCCAGAGCCATCTATCTCTGTTTCACCTTACTGCCTGGGCCCTAGTTGGAGTTAGCAATTGAGAGTCACCTTGCACCAGTGGCTAGCAGGCAGCTGTAACAAGTAGCTTTTCTGATATATTTCTGTACAGTCTCAGCAAAACAAAGGTAATCGTATGATTAAAATGACATACTGATATCACATCATCAGAAAAGCCTCCTTTTCATAATTTTTGCTATATGTGACTCCCAACATTTTTTTCTCAAACAAGTGCTTTCATTTAGTCAGTTAAGCACACACAAAAAAAGCCTTTCATAATCTGTCAAGGCAGACAAGCTTTCTCAATGTGAAGTGTTTTCTCAGATTGGACTGATCTCCATTTGAGGTCAGAACCAGGTGAACTGCTGACAGGTAAACCAGTAGCCAAGGGGTAAGAGGGACTCCTTAGGGAGTGCCCATGACCAGCACAGGTAACTGTGCAGACCCTGGACTGGTAGCGCAATAAAGGTGCCCCCTGAAGTTCACCAAGACCAACACTCACCTGCAGGAAGCTAATGGCCATTAAAATCAGGCTGTATGAACTGATTCCACCTGTAAAGACTTCATTCAGGTCTCTCTGCAGGAGGAACTGTTTCAAAACTAAAATCAAGTAAGGCAGCAATGAATATTTCTGTAAATTCCAAAAGAGAAATATGGACTGATTAGTTAGTAGACCTGTGAAGACAACTTCTCATGACACATTTCACCATTCCGCCAGGTAGGAAAACTTAATCCCTTGGTCCTGAGACAGACTCCAGACCAACTGCCCTGAAACACTGTATGGTAGAGAATGAATTATGTGGGGAAGCTTGGTTCCCAGGCTCTGACTTAGCAGGGGTCGTGCAAGTGGGGCTGGGCTCCACATGTAGCAGGGAACCAGGAAGGTCCTGGAATGCTAGCACTTGCAATTACAGGGGCAGGGAGCGAGCCATGAAGGCCATGAGGACAGGCAGAGACTGAGAAAGGGTTGAGTGTTGGGAATGGAGGATTCTGTAGTTTTCAAGTTCTGCCTGATGATGCAGAACAAAGTGAGGAGCAAGGCCCTGACAAAACCGGGAAGAGGCAGTGCTCAGGTCACTGGCACTAGAGTGGTCTCCACTAAGGATGCCTTCATTTCCCCTAACATGAGGGACAGACCTGCAACAGAGTGGAGCAAACACATCAGTCCAACAAGAAATCTGTCAATGCCCACTCCACAGCACTGTGACTGTCCCAGCAAATGAAATTCAGTCACATTAAAATGTAGGGTCCAGGACCAGCCTGCAGGTCAGTCATATTGGACAGCAGATCAGGATTTTGTTATGATGAGAACACTAACAAGCGAAATGACATGACACTCAGCAGTATGAAAACAACAGCCCAGCAAAGTTAATCTGCAAAAACTCTCAAGGTATCCCCAGAAATAAGTAATACTGCAGGCTGAGTCCCTAACAGGTTGGCCTCCGGTCAAGACCAACTAATCTGCAGGAGAAACCATGTGGCACCACATGCTAGCCCCAGGCACCCTGTGAACCTCAGCTGCAGACCTTCATGTAACTCTTGATGAGCTCAGCTGCCCGAACCCCTGTCTCCATGTTGAAGCTGATGTCCACTTTCACTTCTGTCTCCTGGTCTGTGAGCTTGATTATCGGCACCTGTCATTATTGAATTAAGAAAAGGGGGAGGGGCTTTAGAAGGCAACATCACCCACCACCAGGCATCAAAATATTTCAGAGCTGTAGAGCAGATCTATTTTCTCATTCAAACAAAGAATAACACCTGAATTTAAGAGAAGGGATGGTGCAGTGCTGCTCTCCCTGGTCCTAGGACCCTGCAGTCCCAAAGACAGAGTGAAGTCAGCCTTGGTACCTCACCAAGGACTGGGGATAGATCACAACCCCTGTTTCTGGGGCCGGTGGGGAGGGGGGGGGGTTTTCTGGTACCAAGGGAAGGAGAAAGTTCCCTCATTGGCCTGAGGTCTAAACCCCGTTGCCTATAGGCAGGGCAATGGCCCTGCTCCCCAAATAATGCTGGATAGGATTTCTAAAAACATCCGCAGCTATTTTTGAATTACAGTTTCTGCAAATTGTATTTCTACAATGATTCTAAGTTTGGGTCTTCACTCTTAAGATCATTTTTTAAAATTTTCACTGGAAATTGGGCAGTAAAATTTACTGTGAAAATACTCTTATGAAGGATTATCACCAAATGGTACTCAAAATTAACCTCATCAAAGCACCCAAGCAATGATTTAGAAACTCCTCCCCCAACCCTAACATATCCCAAATTGATTCTTCCAGAGACAAGTTTCACTTCTTCCAGACTTTGATTGAAGAATGATGTTGCCAGGCAGGGTCCAAAACCTACTGAACGAGGTCGGAGCCACTTTGCCAGATGTCTGACCCAGCTTCAGGAAGTACTTGAGGCACACTGCCTGGGTCACATATCAGACAGGTGCCGTGGGCTCCCAGGTATCACCCCTCCCCACCCTACCCCCACCCCCAGGGAGGGCTGGCTGTTGAAACCAGCCAGCCAATTACCTCTTTGAGTCTGTTTCCTCCCTGGTACAATGGGAAGGGAACAGTGTTGGCAGGGAGAGGCTGGGAGGCTAAGCAACCCTTGGGCTGGAGGGCAGGGGAGTAAGCATTTCACTGCGGGCAAAAGGCCCCTGAACTCAGGATACTTTCCCTGTGACCTAGAGCATCTAACTGCACTTCCACAAGGTGAAGTAGTCAATATGAAGCAAGAAGCTGCAAGAAGCAGTCAATAAGAAGCAAGACGTGCACAGGTGTCCAGTACCTTGCAGTCCTTGGGGTTTTCAATCTCAAGCAGACAAATATGGACATTTTCCAACTTCTCCCCAGAACAAAAGGTTTCTTGTGCATGTATAGTTTGAACACTGAAAAGAACATTCTTTCTCAAGTAGATGGCAAATGGCCATCTCTGTCTGTGACAGTGCCTCAAGGCAGGAGGGGTGGGAGCAACACGGCCCCCAAAAGGCCCCTTCCTCATCCTGACAAGCAGACACTGCTTGTGTCTAGAAGACACTATCTTTTATCCTGTATCCTTGTGCTGAGAACACCAACAACCTGCATCAGGTTGAGCATCATTGAATCAGTGCTCAGTGGAATCCTGACTTGGAAGACAAAAAACCAACAATGTAAGCAGATTTATACCAGAAGCAAGGCAGTTTCAAAACTGCTGGTCAGTGACTGCTGTCAGCAAGAGGACCTGCATGGCTGCCTGCATGTGCTATGTGCTGTATGCATGTGTGTACATATGCACATGTCTGCAGGAGTCTGCCTGCATGTAACTAGAGAGGTGTGCCCCTGAGTGTGCATGGGCATGGCTGCGAGTCCCCCAACACTCACTGTTGCTTTGTCCAGTACTTTGATGGAGCACGGCTCGGCCACATTGTGCTTCCGCAGGGCCTGCTCCAGCAGCTGCAGAGGGGGTCGCTCCCACTTTCCAAAGACCACTAAGTCGATATCGCTGGAGAGAAGAGGAAGAAAAGGGAGAAAGTGAGGCACGCATCTCTCCAGCAAAGGCCTATGTCACTCCATAAGCTCAAAACTCTTAGGGAGAGGAAATGCAGTCTGTGAACTGTTAGGAGCACAAAGCAGGCCCCAAAGGCTGCCAGATGACTAATGTGTTCAGTGTTCATTTCCGTGCTGTCTACAAGGGGTGGGGCCGCACCTGAGCCCCGAATTCTGACACCTCCAATCCGCCCAGTTCCCACTGGCCCTGCCAAACCTAACTTCAAATGAGGAGAGCACAGCCTCTAGAGTTCCCCAAGGATAACAGAGGGTTAAAGAAAATTAACTTGTAATGAAACAAGACACTAAAAACCACTTTGCATATTTAAAGTCCTTAAAGAGGCAATACAAGAAAAATAATCTTAGAATGAAAACTTGTTACCTCTTTCATGAAATTAAAATGCTTAGTTTTTAAAGTTTTGTTTGAATCTTTAATAAAACAAACACAAACAAAAAAATGACTTTTTAAAAAACACATTCAAAAGAGCAGAACATTTTTCTGTGCTCCATGCCATACCTGGTTGGAAGGTAGAGACCTGTACTGAAGCTGCCAAATATCTGCACCTGCAAGAAAGAGTCAGTGTGTTAACACATGACATCCAGATATCAGCCTCCCTCATCTCCAAAGACCTCCATTCAAGCAAGGCTGAGTGAATACCCTACAACAACTTCTGGCTCTTCAAGGTAAAACTCTGCCTCCAAAGGGGAGTATTTTAAACACAATTAATAATTATTGGCCCTGCCCCCACTCCTCACAGACCTTTCAACTCTCCAGAAGTGGTCAGCTTGTAGCCAAGGCCAGGGTGGGGACATAAATATGAAGGCAGGGGGGCCTATTCCTGAACACTATAGGTTATGGCCCACAGCACTGCATATAGGGCTGTGTGTTTCTGGGAAGAGAAGGCACCCAGACTGTCACTCAGAGACCCTCAGATTCTACAGAAATGGACGCTTACTCTGAGAAGATAGGGAAAGGCATGAAAATCCTCAACTCAAAGTGACTTCAAAATTAGAAAAATAATTGCACGGATCTGTTAACTTCCCCTCATGCCTGGGGCCCTTACATCTGCGTGAGCTGAGTAGGGCTTTGGGGGCCGTGGGTCAGGGGGACTCCAGTCCTGGCCAGGGTCAGTGCCACACAGACACGTGTGCGATAGACATTACTGTGTGATAGAGCATGAGGGTACACCCACATCAGCCGTGGGCCAGAGGTCTTTGACGACAGTCTCGATGCGCTTCACCACCTCCCGCCGCATGGCCGCCTCTTCAGGACAGGGGGACATGAAGTTATAAAAATCAATGATTTCCTCGTGAAGCCTGGTGGGCAAAAGAGAAAGCATAACAAAGTCACACTTTAGTCTGAGATGACAGTCAGCCACAAGACACAAAGTGAGCTTCCGCCACTTAAAATCCAGCTTCTCTCACCTGTGAAGAGGTGGAAACTCAATGACACTGAGTGTGATCAGTGGAACCAATATGTGGAACTGACCAGTGTGGTCAACACTCATGTTAACAAGCATCAATTCTGTTGTTCTTGGACAAAAGTATCAAATTACAAATATTTTCAACTGGCATTTAAAGAGAATCATTTTGGTGGCTTTACATTAAAAAAGAGGACTCATCCAAGAGAGATAAACGACCACATCAGCTGATGAAGGGCATCAGGACACGGGTGGCGTGCCACCCCCCAGTTCCCAGCTCCTGGGTGCTCAGAAAGAACAAGGACAGGGCTAAGGGCAAGAGACACAGGAGAACTGTAAGTTCACACACAGCCAAATGGCCCAGATCTTGGCTGAATCTGCTTACCTGCCATCACAGCTTAGTGTTCTGGTCTAGGATCCAGAGTCACAGATAGGTTTTCCTAGAGGAATGAGAGCCAGCCCAGATGTGGGTCCCTCAGCACCATTCCCACAAGAAAAAACGTCATGTTTTCAGGAGATGGGCTAGCTCCAAGGACAATCATCACTTTCTGCCCTGTATCACCCCCATGAGTAAAAACACCCACCCTATGCACATGCCTTGATCTGCGAGCTTC